>VZRE01010352.1:50574-122690 GCA_013396775.1 Cephalopterus ornatus | reverse complement strand
TTTTTTTTTTTTCTTTTTTCCTTTTTTTTTTTTTTCACCCCTGAGTGTTACATTGAAACTCACAAAAAACAGCAGTGGGGCATCTAATTGACACAAACTTTTATAACATCATTCTGGTTTATGTGTTTATGCTTACTGTTAATAAAATTGAAGCAGTTTCTTTATAACTATTTATTTTCATTGTGCAATCAATAAAAGGGGCCAGAAATGTAACAACTTCTTTCACATGCATTTTCCGGATGCTTTTTCTGAAATCACGTGTGGTATGATCAGGCTAAATCAAAGTAAATGGAAAACCTGCTTTAATTACTGTCTCCAAAATATAATCAATACCCTTATCAGTGTCACAGAAGGTCTCTTCTGTTTGCAGTCTTTCAGTTCCCCACTCTAGTTAGAGAATATCTAAACAGTACAGCTTCCGTTGCATTGCCATTATTTGCTGCCCATGGCTTGCACATGAGAAGCTTCTAACAAGCACCACAGTGCACTTACAGGTAATTAACTTATGCGAGGTAGCAGTAACTAATTAATAGAAATAGCCAAGAATTCTTCAAAATCAATAACAGATTCCCTACATTTATGTAGGGAGTAAAGTATAACATAAATAGCAGTTTATTCTTTAGCACCCTCCTTATGCCTAAATCCAACTCCTAATTTCATGTTTGCATTTAAAAATAAGTATAATTTCTTGGAAGCAAATCAGTCCATAGTATGACAAATTTCCCAAAAGCAGATATTATTTTGTAGTGCACATCTCAGTGCAAGTCATCAACGCCACTCACAGCTTGAAGGCCACAGAGCAGCACCATTCACAAGGTGTGTCAACCCTCTCACTTCACAGCGGTTCTGAGTCCTGCTGCTGCCAGCACAGTTGGCTGGAATGAGGATTGGATTGTGGAGGTTGCTTTATGTTCTCTGTGCTGAACAGAAGCAGGAACAGGTGAGACTTTAGTCTGGGTATTTAAAAATCTAGCCTTCCTTGATCTGGACAATAGCAAGGAGAAGAATAAATGTTCCTTTGGAGCTCTGGAGTTGCCGCACCCTTGTGGCACCTGAAATTTTCCCCTCAAGCTTCAGCTCTTTGCCTGTGCTATAGTGAGGACAGCTTAAAGCTTTTAATTCCTAGGCCCAAATTAGCAGTTTTGGAGCACTTTTTATAAGACAAATGCAACTTTTTAGATTTTATTTAGCAAACACAATCATATAGTGATTGGGAAGAAAAAAGCAGAGTCACTTTCAACAGAAGGGGTTCCAATGCATCTCAATTCACAGCTCTACTGATTTTCCATAGAAAAAGTGGAACTGTGTCCTGGAAAGCAACAGTCCTGAACTAGAGCTAGGAGTTGCAGTGTAGATGTCACTCAACATGGACTCCGACGTATTGCTGGAAAAAAAAAAGGGTTAATGTTGTTATAGGCCGTGTGAAGGATTTAAGAGCAGGTAGCATAAGAAATTTCTTGCGTCTGACACTGCTTAAACTCCCTATTAAAATCCTGCATACAATACTGAAGTGGCCATTTTTAAAAGTGTTGAAATTGGAAAAGACTTAGAAAATACTTATAAAAATAATTTCATTGCTAATGAAAGAGAAAGTTGAGAGGTTACTTGATTACAATGTATCATTCATGAAGAGAAACAAGGAACAGGTACAAATGAGCTCTTTAATCTGGTGGTGAAAAGCATAACAAAAATCAATGGCTTAACATGGAAACAAGACAAACTCTTTATCTTTGCAGGTCTTTGGGTCACTATGGAATGTCCTTTTTATGAGCTATTGGTCTTGGCAGGGATTAGAGGCTGCACTCAAATGGTTGTTACAGGACTAAGCTAATCACTTCACTCTTCTGAGAATTTAAGTGTATCAAAACCTCTTACCATTTGGTTTGTCGTCTCCCTGACTCTCAGATATGAGACAAGCAAGTGGGTTATTTGTGAGATGTTTTGTGAGTACTTAGTTCATAAAATCAAACCATCTGCCAGCACAAGGGGATTTGCATGTGTGACTATCCCTGTCAGAAATTCTGCTTCTTGAACAAAAGGATGTTGACAAAGAATAGCTTCATACAGGTACCATGATCACTACATTCTTGCAGTAACAGAACTGGATTTTATTACTCTTCTTCAAGAAGTTTGTAACAAATATAAACCTTCATTGAATTTTTGCAAGAAGGAGATTTCTGCACCTTGAGAGGAAAGTACATTTTTACTACTTCCAATTTTTCCCTTCCTTCTTCTCTTTTCTTCCCCTGATTTCCTGCACTCACACATCGGTAGAGCAATCTTCCAGCTATCATGGCCAATAAAATATTTCAGGAAACCAAATGAGGTTAGCGTTCTCTGTGTAGAATGATGTGGTGATCAGACATGATTCTCAGTTTCTAAGCAGCTTCCTTCAGATTAACCATGAATGGGATAATTCTCCAGGTAACATGGAGAGATTGAGATATCTGAAATTGCTGGTTTCTCTCATTTCTTCTCTGAAAAATATTTATAGGGAATTTTTCACCTGTTTGAAACTCATGGCTCCTGGATGTTATTTCTCCTTTTGGCCGTGGATTCTTCTCAGCTGTCTGTTGCTTATTGAATTAATTTCCTTCTTACAGGTGGAGAAACATGGACAACATGACAGTTGTAGAGATTTGCTTTAGAATTTCTGTGCAGCTCTAGGAATAAGGCTGTCTGAGAAACACAAGGGACTAAAGTGAGTGATTGGTGGAAAAAGAACACTTTGCGGAATCTGGTGCTTGTGAAGGCATCAGGGTGCAGGATGCTTGGAGTACGGACTTCTTGATTGTGAGTACAGAATCACAGAATTGAGCAATTAAGTTGGAAGGGACCTCTGGAGTTCATCTAGTTCAACATCCTGCTCCAAGACAGAGGCAACATAGATCACATTGCTCAGATGTTCACAGGTCTAAGTGTGTATGTAAACCTCCCTTTTAGAATGAGAATAAGAGCTAAAGACTTTTTCCCTTCTGATTCTTTCATTACTCTATGGGCCACGTAGTTCTTCAACTCTTAACTGGAAAGATGAGATTTGTCTTCAAGCTGCTGGAGCTCAGAAGTTTACTGGATAGTTGTTATTGGAGCTACTGTCTGTACCAGTGACCTCCTGACCTCTTACAAGTCCTTGTTCTTTGCATCCAGGGTAGAAATTCCCAGTAAATTGTCTTCTGCTATGTCTTAGATTTAAATAACCAAAAAAGACTAGAAGATACTGATGGATCTCAGAACACGGGCTTCCTTCACCCAGATGAGAGTGGCTTCTGCTCATCCCTGGGCACAAATTAACTGGCAGTAGGTGAATGGGCTTTCAGAGTGTACGAACATGAGTTTGGCAGCACCACAGGTCTAGATAGTACACTGTTCTTTCTGCAAATGGTGGAGCAGGGGAAAGGGACTGGACATGTCTACAGAGATCCTTCTCTTGATGTCCTCCATCTGTCGCTATAATCAGATGGGCAAAGACTTTCTGAATCAGGGGTTCCAACCAGACTCTCAATTGCCTCAGAGAGTGTATCATCTATGAATTTGTGTTTCTTGAACTTATTTTCACTTCAAGGTGATTTGAGATGAGGTGTTTCACAGTTTAACTGTGATGACTGTGCAAAATCAATTCTTACATTTGTCACTAGCTATGGGATATGTTTTTTTCACGTTCTGTGCATTCTTGCATTATTGAAAGATAGTCCTTCTTGTCCATTTTTCAGTCTGATGTAAGTGTACATATATCTTTCCAAACTGAAGAATCGTAGTGTTTTCAGTCTGTCAGGTTTTAAAAGCTGCTTCATACCCTGATCATTTCTGCTTCCCTGCTCTTTTAGTAGCAAATCCATCCTATGCTATTTCACCAGTTTGGGTGTGGCCCATCATGGCAAAATTTTGCCTAGCAATGATGGAAATTTTTTTGCAGATAAATCTTTGACATAATGATGTCTAGTATTAGCTATGGAACTGATTTACTTCCCCAATCTCATTTCCCGTCTTCCTGTGAAGGAATCATGAGCATGCTTAAAGCAATCAGAGAGACAGAGGTAGGAACTCCCTTTCTTATGCTAAATATGTGTTCTGTATTCTCAGCTGTTAGCCTGGGTATCTCTTACTTGTCAGTAAGTGCTTCCTTTCATGTCTTCATTTAATATTTTGGTGTCATTAACTTCAAGAGTAGGCAGGATGTCCCTGAGCCGTGCTGCTTCCTAGTCTATCTTAATAGGGAGAGAGGATTGCCCTGACTGCTGGCGAGGAGGGGGACAAGACAAGCATGAAGAAAACGATATTTACTCTTGGGTTGATATGTAGGGGAACAATAGAGCTACAGGAGATTTATGAGACCAGAAAACAGATGAATCAGAAGGAATCAGAGGCAAATAATTGTGCTGGTGAACTAGCTCAGGCAAGGATGGAATGGTCCCCCAAATGCTAGAGGGGACCAAGTATCATGGGTCCCCTGAGAAAATGTTCCAGACTGAGTAGGGAAAAACCCTGCTGGCTGTCAGGAAGACTGTCTAGATTCCAGTAGAGGAAGAACCTTGAGTCCCATCTACCCGTCTGAGCCTTTTCACTGAGTGAAAGTGCTACCAGAAGAGTCATAACCTGTTTCTAGCTAATCCTTCCTTGCTCCTTGATTTCGATGTGCTGACTCAGCCCGTAGGATCTTCCTACTCCATTCTTTTGAATACTGAGGCTGATAATAAATAGTTGCTGACAAGGATCATGCTGGCTATTTTCCTCTCAAGGAGCTCATTGTTATGGGATCCTGGGAATGGCAAAAAGCATTGCTAGGTTCAAAAAAGACAAATTCAGTGGAAAAAAAAATAAAGAAGCCAATCAACCAACCAAAGACACCCCACCCCCCAAAAAAAACCCAACACCAAAAACCAAAAACCACCAGAAGAATGAGAGAGAAAAATATAACTTCTTATGACTTATTTCTAATATTGACCCCGAAGAATGAGTTACAGTCTGGAATCAAGCTCAGAATGCCTTGAGAAGAAACACTTACTATAACCCATTATAGATTTTATTATATGAAATATATTTATTATAATGAGTAGACAATAGTGAATAAGATCTTAAAATGCAAAGATGGCAAAGATGGCAGAGCTCATTTTTAATACTTGGAATAGATACAACTTTAATTTTGTAATGATGATGCTTTACAAACTTAATATTTCTTATTTGTAACACCACAGTAATACCACTGAAAAAAATAAAAGGTTAACCTAATTTTAACAGGTATCTTTTCTATTGCCTCTTTTAAAAGAAATAATTCAGGAAGATTTTGTTTAAATTCCTGGAATTCTCCAGGGTAATGCTTTTGCTCAGAATGATCTGTAGAAATTAAACAGTTAAAACGGAATACCTGCTCTGAGAAGTAAATTGCTTTAAAATTATGTGAAAAGAAGGAGAAGATAGAAGAAAATTATTTATCATCAGAAAGAAAGAGAATGGAGTCCAACAAGGAAAAAATAGTATGTAATCATGGAACTATACATTGTGTCACAAGCTATAAAAATAATAAGTGGATTTTTTTCCTTTTTCCTTGGAAACCTATTTCAGTACTTTCTTTTATGTCTAAAATTCTTTGACTGGTGTGTCTATTTTTTCTTTCTATTTTTTTTTTCCCAATGCATCTGCTCAACAGTCTGTAGGAGACACCAGTCAAATACCTAGCTAGCTTTTGCTTGGTAGTTAGTCTATTAACTTGACAGCAGATTCTAAAACACCAAAGAAACAAACTTTAAACTTAGATATTTCAGGATAGATATTTCAGAGTGGATTTTAAGATTTTGTTTCCCTATGAAATTTGTTCATAAGTACTGCATTCTGTATTTGCTAGCTTTCACAGGCATTACTGAAAATTATTAATTTCACGTCAGCTGTTTCAGCCTTGATTTTCACAGATGTTTTGCCACTTAACTACTGCCTCATAATCCTCCCCTTTCCAGACAGAAATAAAGTAATTGCAGGCTAAGTTTCCCTCAGTGGGCTGCAGACATGAAACTCCCAATATGTGTTCTGCACTAAGGGGAAAATTGCCCCCTAAGTGCTGTGAATA
Source organism: Cephalopterus ornatus (assembly GCA_013396775.1). Lineage (NCBI taxonomy): Eukaryota > Metazoa > Chordata > Aves > Passeriformes > Cotingidae > Cephalopterus > Cephalopterus ornatus. The sequence goes on along the minus strand of VZRE01010352.1, from coordinate 116,632 downwards.
AATTTAATTTTAATATTGCTTCTTTATTTTTCATAATATTTGCATATATTTTTAGAGTCGGTTTTAACATTTGATTCCATCTTTTCTTTTCTGAATAACAACAGTTCCCTTAGAAAAGTAGCACTATATTGTAAGAAAAAGGATCAGTAAGAGCTCACAAGGGCTCCATTATTGGAAGACACTTGCAAAAGCCATTCATGTGAGGTGGAAATCTGAATGCATTTTGCCAGAATTGTGGGCTACTGTGCATACACTTGGAGTATTCATTACTTTTATAAAAATAGCCGGTTTTAAGATTTTGAATGGGAATAATAAAAAAAAAGACCATTCTTGCTTAGAAGAAAATTTTATTGAGCATGAAAACCGCTGAAAATAAAATTAACTTGGTATGGTTCACCACTAGCTTGCCAGTGCATCTGGTAAAACTAGTCATGAAGGCATGTATCCCACACCTGAATTATGATACATAGGGAGTTCAGATTATGTTTCCCATCTCCAGTGCTACCTCTAGCTACTGGTTTGTCACTAAAGTTCCTCCAACAAAGTCAGACCACGGCATGGGGTTCAGCACTGGCATTCCATCACTGCGATTATTTACCTTTGAGCTTGCTCTGGCATGAGTTTGACGAGGTCAGTTGATACTCTTCCAAATAGTCCCCAAGGCACCATTATGGGAGCAGCTTAGGCTGAGGAGAGTTTCTAGTAAGAAGCTGAGATGCAACCACCCTGTTTGAGGGACAGAAGTGGTGTGTACAGCTCAGTGTAGGAAAGCTGGCCATGACACCTGGTTCCCAGACCTGAGAAGGCAGCCGCAGGCTCCAGAGCGGGGCTTTCTCCTGACAGCCAGAGCCAACATCTGCTCCTTCAAAGAGTCACCCACTACTTTTTTTAAAAAAAAGTCTGTCTGAGGTGGTGGCAGTTATCATTTGTAAACCACCTTGTTGTTTTGCTCATTGGTAGTTACCCAGAATGTGAGAGATTTGGGTTCAATAACCACATCAGCTCAGCCTCAGGGTATCCAAAACCAATAACTCTTTAATATAAAAATACAGAAGCTGTTCTTGAAGCGAAGAGTGGAATCTGGGTCTACCCACTCCCAGGTGAGTGCTGTAGGCACTAGGCCACAGCGTCATGTTCCCTCTTGCACTCCCTCTTACATCTTCCTTGGATATATTGCATTCTTTCCTCTGCAGACATAAGGTTTCAAGAGCAGCAGCCTCCTCCTTTCTAAGCAGTGTGGCTTGTGGTTAATGCAGTCTCCTGCGAGAGGAGAGCTGTGACTCTTGATCTTTTCAGATGGAGAATATTGACTGAGTCTCAAATACTCCAGCCTCTAGGGAATTTGTAAAAAAGGAGGTGACGATACAGACATTACCCTTCAAGAAGAGGGTATGTGCTATCACACTTTGCCTGGGACCCAGCAAAGTCACTGCATGCTTGCCTGATGGCACAGAGCAACTGCTGCTCTCTGGGGGTCTGTCAGACCATGGCCACAGGCACATGCCTCCTTCTCAAATGGGGCAATTTCTGGATGCTGCTCCCAGGGAACTTTCCAGTCAGGCAGAGAGACAGCCAGTTAACATCACTGACGGCTGAAAGGTGGATATGAATTTCTTCAAGGTTGAGGTTTGGATCCGTGCCACATCTGCCCAGACTTTGCCAGGAGACTTATGACCTTCTGGGGGATTACAGACCCTCCCCTTTAGGATGTGGAGGAACATCTTTGCATCCTGACAAGTCATTCCTATTGCAGTTGCTCACATTTTTATAAATTTGCCTTTTTCTGCTTTTGATTTTTTTCCTGTCCTTAGGTTGCGTTCTCATTAAGTCTTTCTCTGTTTAACTAACGAACCTTCTAATATCAGATATCTTCTCCTTGTACAGATGCTTGCAGATAAGGATTAATTCTATTCTGAAGTCTGTTCCATTTAAACAGATTCTGATCTGTAAGTATCTCACTGTAAGACATATTTCAAGGCCTATGAATCCACCCCACAGTGATTTCAACACAGTCAACTGAGATTAAGTGGTTTAGATTGTGATTTCTTCTCAAATTCCTAGATTTGTTTTATACAGTCAGGAGGTGGGGATATCATAGTAGGAAATAGCAGGCAAGCTTGGGGTTTTTTTGTATTTATTCTGTGAAACAAAGTGTTTTGGATTTCAGTTAAAAATTAACAGAATTCTGCTATCTGATGGGTTTTCAGGGCTTAACATGAAATTAGTAAGTAACAATTCAGTAGTTGGAAGGAGATTGTAGGTGTTTTTCTCATAGAAAATATCATTCAATTGGTCACAGTTAGCTAAGTGCACTGGCATTGAATGAGAACTGGAAGTGGATTGACCTCTTGCCCAACCAATTTTCCCTCTGGAGAATGACTTAAAGACAATGTTGATGAGGTGCAGAAAGATTATGCTTATGTTATGTGTGACAACGAAGTCTTTCAGTGCAGCTTGTCACAATACATTTGCAGTAAAAACCTATGTATTCTCAATAAAACCTAAAATCTCAAGACTTCCTGTGTGTGCTAAAGTATGTCATTTAATACCTAACGTGAATTTTTATTATCTGTATATTTCATAACTTCTGAGTGTATGTTTAAGTAGGTTTCCCCTCTTCAGTTAATATACTTGAAAATTAAAAATACATTAGTTTCTGTGTTTTATTTAGGAATCGTGCATACACCGAAAAATATATTTCTGCCTTGAAGTTCTGTATGCTTTCTATGGTGACAGCATCCATCAGCTTGATAATGATGATTTTGAGCATGCTTATTGGAACACCAAGCCACATTCCAGTAAGAGATAGGAATATGACTGCTTTCTGCTTTGGAAAAGCTTACCCTGAACACAGTGTCCCATCAAACAGTTTTTTATTGTAAACCTTCCCATTACGTCCAAAAAAGGTAATAATAGCAAGAGTGGTGTCACATCTAAATTGCTGTGTGCTTACAGATATTTATGATGTCATCAACCTTCTTGGTTAGGCATCTTAGCTAATTTAACCCGTTCACTTTCTTTTATTTATTATGTGTTTAACATATCTTGGAAATGAGTTTACTGGGGGGTTTGAGGGTTTTTTTGCGAAAATTAGTAAAGAAGAATTCAAGACAGTTTTTTGAGAAATGGTTTCCTCACATTAAAGTTGATGACATCATCTGATTTTTTTTCCTCTGCTTGTTTGCTCTGGCTAAATATTTTGTGTTGTGCAGAAAAGAGAACTTCAGGAGTAGCAACATAATTTGTTCAAAATGTCAGACATAGGATAAAATTCCTTACTAAAGCAATCTGATTTTCAATCCTTACTGTATGCTTTTGAGAATCCTACCGTGGAAATAACTGGAATGCGTTATATAGTTGCCATACTTCATCTTCCTCAGGAAATTCAGCTTTATTAAATATATCACACTCAGGATGAGGTTTTAAAGAGACCTCATCCAAACTTGAATTTTCATCTATACTGTTAGATAAGTCGCAAAAACTCATTTGTGAGCACAATCCATGTAAGCAGTATATGCAAACCTGATAGGTAGATGCCTCGCTTCTTAGTTGGTTGCATAAACCTGTTTGTTTTGACAGGTCTAAATTCACATGGACACTCACTAAAGAGAAGTGTTTAAAAGCTTATTTTAAGAGCATATGCCTAAAAGTGATAGCGTATTTGTTTTATGACTACTGAGGTGCTAAAACATGGTTATTTTTCTGCAGCTGAAATTACTAAATATATACCAACAATAATAGAAACATTTATTTCAACCATAAAAATTGACTTAACTATTGGTCAAGGCCTGTCAGTCAAATTGACTTATGCACTTGAAACTCATTAGCAGTAGAATACTGTTGTTGTACATTTCAAGTGACTGATGACTAAAACTGTGTGAAATTGCTGCTGAATTTGTCAATTACTGTGTGAAATGTTCACTGTAAAGATAGATTTTTCACTCAAAAATCATCACTTTAAAATAATCTCTAACAGCCCAAGGTTACCTCTTGTGATTATGGTATGTCCCTCTTTTGCCCTTTCTTTTTCTTTTTGCTCCTTCTCTGAAGTCCCAATGGGACTTCTTTGTGTGGCAAGACGAAGGAATGAATTGATTTTCTGGGGACATTGTGGGACAGTAGAAATCAACTCCTTTTATATTTGGGGTTCTTGGAGGAGTAACTGGACCAGTGGATCAATCCTACTGCACAATTTACTGATAAATGACCTCATATAGTAGAAGTCAAAACTGTGAATGCCACTAATGCAGAAAGAGCAGCTGCAGAAGAGCTTCCACCTTTGTTCTGCAACAGCCTTCTGGTCCTTTCTGGTCAGGATGAGTGGAGCAGGATTTGAACTTTTTACTGAGCTAATGATTAATACAAATTCCAATGTTTGCCATATTGCCCACTTCACAATTAATTAAATTCCCTTGGAGACAAATTAGAGAAACATTGTACATCTAGGCCACAGACGGTTTTGCGTGGCCAAAACAGTAACAGTTCCTGTAATTCGTCTATGATATAATGAAATTAAGTGATTTAAATAAATTAACAGTGGACTGGATTCAGCTTTCAGTAATTACTAATCACTGCAGGACTGATACAGCAGAAAACAGCCTAGCTGTGGCTGCTAGCCTAAGCAAGCTCGATGGGATTTACATTTGTTGAGCAGAGATGAGCACTGGAAGCTGAGGAAGTTATATTTCCTCTAGTGGGTATAACACTGCGGAAATTGGGGACACAGTAGTTATCTTTTGAGGAAATTAAATGTATTAAATGTAACACATAAACGATGTAGAGGCATATTCTTGGGAAATTTTCTTTATAGATTCCCTTCCTTACATATAGCCAGTTACTTATTTCCTCACATCGAGGTTCACGACTTGGGAAACCACTGTAGTCATTGCTTGAAGACATCTGTTTCCAGACAGTAGCTAAAAGAAGAACAGGCTTACTCCTTACAAATAATCTTCAGGCTTGAAGAAGAGGTGGAAGCTGAGTGTACCAGTAATGTTTCAACATGCAGAATCCTCCTCCCCTACATACCGATCTGGTGGTCAAACAGCTCCAGTTTTCAAATACAATGTTAGCATCCTACAGTATAAAATACTACGCTATAAAATACTATAGCTTGCTCTCAAACATTTTAGGATGAGAACTAGTAATTTTCTGGCAGTGATTTTGTCCTCTTATTCTGACTGTGAATCTTTTTGCCCCAATATTGATCCTAAGGAAGCCAAAAGTGTTAATAGGTTCAAAAACAAAGACACATTTATTCCAGATAAGCACACTGAAGGAGTTGTAAACATGCTGCTCATACACAGGTATAGCTCAGGCAGTCCACTGGTTTCCAGAGCATGAGTGGTGCCGTAGATAGAAGTTATCTTGGATTTGCCTCATTTCTTTTCCTGAGCATCCCCAAACCACTGTCAGAGACAAGATGATGCCAGTGACCACTCTATCAGACACAACATGACAGTTCTTTTGACACCAGGCTCATTGTTATTATCTTGTTAATAGTTACAAACTGTAACAATTATAGTGATGTGAGCTTTAGTATGAGATAGTTATTACTTATTCTGTAGGATCATTCCAACATGAGTTTCTGTTTATACTAGTTGTCTAAGAATATTTCATCTTCTGAAAAAAAGACCAGATCAACAAAAAACAACCCACAGAAATGAAATAAGTAATTTTGTCTAGAATTGTTTCCAAGTAGGTCTCAAATCAGCGTCACATTTAATGTACTGTGGCCAAAGAATAATATTAAAATAGAAGAAGCGAAATTGTCATTATTTGCTAAATTAATAATGATATTTCCCACTTTTTAATTGAGTCTAATTTAATTAATATATTTTAGTATCAAAATTCATCAGTGAATTCTCTGAGTTTCATATTTCATTATACAGTTTGTTTTTAACACGTTTGTGGAAAATGACAGAGATTCACAAAGCTTTGTAGCATGCCTTGGCTGAGTTTTGGTTGGATACTGATGTCACGCCAATTTTTAAGTGACACACGTGATGAAACGGAGCAAAAAGTTGGCATGTATAACTCTGTTTACCTCAGCTATAGCAACACTACTCTACAGTGGAAAGAGAAACTGCAGTGTTTCATAAGAGTCTCTATTAAACTCTGAGGTGCAGCTATATTTTATATGTATTACAATTGTATAAACCGGTGGTACGCCCAAAGATTTAGCTGGTTGGAAATGTAAGCACTCAGGCTAATTTATTTTAGGATTATGGGCTTGACTTAAGCACATATGTACAAACCCATGCACTCTTGTATTGATGAATCACAATGATATCCACTTCACTGACAGTAAACAGAACTGCTCAGGGTTTTAAGGCAAGGAACAGAAGGAACTGAGCAAGTGGGAGCCAGCTCCAGCTCCAGCCCCAGGCGGGGCAAAGGCCTGGGGGTTCTGGGTGCTGCTGCCCTGTTGCCCTCTTTTGCTGTGCCCTCAGTGATGTCACACCAGGTGAATTGCCTCTGCACGAGCTGTGCTTGTTCCTGGGCAGGGCAATTCAGCATGCAGGAGGATTCCTCCTTCAGAAGGCAAGGGAAACACGGCAGCCATGCCAGGACACCTGCCTGGTGTTGAACTGGTGTCAGGGACTATCCTTAATATATCTGTGTTGCATTTGGAGGGGAGTCAGTAGTCTGGACCTTCCATCCTCAATGTGTCTGATAGCTCAGCGCTGTTCCAGATATGCCCAAACAGGCTGCTCATGGGCTGCCTGCAGGCAGGCCCTAGGCAACCTGACAGGCAATAGTGTGCATGGGAGAGTACATGCTAGTCAGCTGCTCGCCTGCACTCCTGAGACTGCTTTTTAGCAGCAGTATAGAAATAGCTAATGTAGGCAATTATAACAGGAGTGATTCTTCTCCTTTCTGGAATGAAAAAAACAAAGACTTGAACCAAATCTCAAATCTGAAGACTGACCTCTCATTTCAGACTCTAGTAGGATGCTTTCCTACCTGCAAAGTATAATCACAACTAGCCAGAGAGAAAAGGTCTCACTGTGATGTTTAAAGCTCTACAGGGTCTGGTAGCCTCTAAAAGAGGAAGAAAGAGTAAAAAATACCATTATTTTTTCTTTGAAATGAAAACCTCTTGCCCAGACCTGAAAACGCAGAACTAATATTTTATACTGAAATATTCTCATGAGGTGACAGCAAGCTATTTAAAACAAAAAAACGAACAACAAAAAACCCAAACCCAACCCAATACCTGACATATGTACATATATATATATACACACACACACGAATTTACAAAGGTTTAAAATTTAGTGTAATTTTTAGTGTAGCTCTGCTTAAGTTATTCTAAATGCTTTAAAGCAGTCAATCAAAAGTATTTCATCTCATTGAGAGAGTTATTAACAAAAGAAAGAATAAGGACATAAAAAAGTGTAACTCTAGGAAAAACACAGACATTATTCGTTACCTGTGCAAAAACTACAAGAGCCTACAAACAAGTGCAAATGGCAGCTTTTTGAATATGAAACATAATAAGCAATAATCACTATCTTATAGCAGGATAGCCAAAGGCAGTGACATTTGAACAGCATGTCTTCTCTAAGCTTAGATAGCTTGGTAGCGCATATCTGCAAGTGCTTAGCCATGTTAACATAAACCCTCATTAGACAGGATTAGGCAAGAAACAGTGACAAACAGGGTGGACACTAACCCTCTGAGGAACCAATTCAGGCACTACACACTAATTATCCTTTTAAATTACTTTAAGATTCAGGGAATGAATATCAGTGTATGTGCATATGACTACATGGGGAATTGTGTTTTACATACTACAACCTGTTTGTATTTTGCAACAGTTTTAAAGTTATTTTTCTTCCCTAATCAGTTGTCAAGACCTAAAAGTGTTTATTTTTAAGGATACCTGGGTAATAATCAAGTCAGTGATGATATTTAGATGTTTTACCTTGTTTGGGAGAAAACGTCTAGGAACTATCTCCTATAAATGACTATTAGCAGTCCATTTTGGAAAAGCTGTTTAGGAATAGTAATAGCCCCAAATTCAAATAATGTGAAGCTCAGTAGCTTTCACTGTAGGCTTCATTACCAGAAATCCTGAGTAAGGATGACTTAAAGAAAAGACAGAAGCAAATACTGACCCAGTGCATTGTGTTTTGACTTTTGTTTGTTGATTCCTTACTTGCTTATCAGGTCTTCTGCTACTGTTGAATTTACCTCTAATCTTTTTCTGTATGTCCCTTAATTAATCCTTCTATAATTCTCAAACTATATTGCTATATTGCCGTCATGAAGATAATCTGCCAGAACAAGCCACAGTCATATTCTGGATCTGTAGTGTTGATTAGCTGATATTTCTCTTTAAACAAAATAAATAGACTTCAGTTAGACTGATGTTAAATGTCTCTAATACAAATTGTATTAAAAGAATGTGAGTAAAATATATAATCTTCTATTTAAACACATTAAAAAAGGAAAGGTGATAAAAATAGTAAGTTCTTCCTTTACTTACTTTCCAAAACCTAATTTTTACATTTTTGTCTTTCCCTTTTACCATCAGAATTTTTTAAAAAATAATCTAAGTGCATTAGGTTATTTTGAGTGAATTTGATATCATCACTAGTGTTAACAAAACAGATTTTAAATGTAAACCTTGGCAGAAAAAGTAACTGATAATTTTCATGAGTCAAATTTTCAAAGAAAGCTTATTTAGTTAATAAACACAAGTGACAATATTTTTGTATGTTATTTTGCCTAATTTTATAAATGTAATTTCAGCGTGGATCTGTATTTTCTGACAGACAAAGAATTTATCAGAATTGCATTCAAAAATCTTGTGCATTCATTTCTGACTTCATTAACACAGAATAAAAACTTAATCTGCTCACTTCTGACATCAATGTTATTTCAGATTTATCTTTTACAAAAGTCATTACACGAGCTGAAAGAAAAAGAATTATGGGAAGGGTCCTGCTTTCAAAACCTGTTATTTCAGTCAACAAATGAATTGTAGAAATTTGTCCTTCCTATTCTTTCTGTATTAAGTAATGAATTTGACTACATGGATCACCTGAGCAGAAATAAAATAGCAGCAATATGTACAGAAGAACCCAGAGGTATAGAGAGAAACTGAGAACCTCTTTTAATTCAGCCCAGTAGCTAGGAGGTAAAAGGCATTTATTAGTACTGATTGTAGTAGGCATGGCCCTTAGTCTAGCATCTGTAGGAATATTATGCATGACTATATCTATGGAAGAGAGGAGAATCAGGATTAAAACATGGATGGAGAGGTGGTTGGAAATTAAAGGATAGAAGAAAAATGCAAGAATGCCCTTTGGTAGAATCCATTATCCTAAACCCCAGTCTTGAGAACATGAGAACACCCTTGGCATAAACATTTGTGTTGAGGTCAAGTGGGATTAGTTGAATATATATTTGGATACCTGGGGCTATGTCACAAAAAGAAAATATTAATTAAAAAAACAAGCTTGAGATTTCACTTGCCCTCAAACCACTTTTTCTTTAATACATTCTTTAGCTTTTTACAGTCAGTGGACTTGATTTTGATCTCACTTGTATGGGTTTTAATCAGAAGAAGTCAGCATAAGCCAGCACATTGTTCTTACATCAAATCAACCTAAACAAGGGGAGAATCTTACAGCTTGTTGCTTCACTGAAGCTGGCTAAAACAAGGCTGCACTTGATGTAAGTTAGGATTTAACAGCACTAAACTGCAGTGTGAAAAAGAGGCTGCTCATAGGGCTGAGTTTCATAAAGTGGCTTGGTTTGGATTCAGGGCAGAAGCCACTGAACCTCCGGGAGTGTAGCATGGAGGTCACCTCCAGGGCTTACGTGCGGCGTCAGGATGTGTTAGCCATAGCAGGTGGGCATGTGCTAAACCTCAAGAATTTGCTTTCTGGAGGACTTCTTCCCAGTTTGAAGCTAAGTATATACAAAGGTTTTGGTGAGTCAAGCCTGAAATGTTCAGTTAGAAACTCTGCTGAAGACAGTGGCAACCTTTGATTTCATCACAGTCTGTCTAAATTAGGAAAAGATGTTTTTTATCTGACCTGACCTTTTCCTAATCTACATACAATAACAGTTACACATTTTCTTTCAGTTGAGTTGGTCAAGATCAATTAACCACCTGGCCTCAGCTCTGTTGCCACATGGATCGTTATTTTCAATTTCTCAGCCTTCAATTCAAGATATGCCCCTGTGTGTCTGTGCTGGCTACTTAGGAAAGGCTTTAAAGCGCTACGACAGCTAAAACAACAGATCCTCAGGACTTGTAGGCTCCAGAGTGAACAGAAACAAATTAAACCGCTGTGGGAGTCAAACTACGATAGGTCAAGAAACCAACATGTTGCTTGCTGAAGAGGGAGAAGAAAAGATGAGAACAAGAATGCCTTGATAGAGACTTCCATGCGTGCTTTCGAGGGGCAGATTTTGTTTTGTGAACTCGCATTCTTCAGGAACAAGGCTGAGACCTTTAACTATGTTTAGACTGTGACCTGAACCATATTTGTAACAAGATCTTGCAACTCTGGAGAGTGACTGCATTAAATTGTTGTCACTTGACTCTTACTGAAGTAATCTCTCACCCTGCCATTATATGCAATGTGCTCAAATGCACGCAAGATACCCTAATCCCTTTATGAATTAAATGCATTTGTTTGTTTATAAAAGCTGGAAAAAGTATTTTTCTGTGGAAACATAAAAAATATTTTAATCTTTCTACAATGTGATATCAAACTATAAAGAGTGTTTTATTACTATGCCACTAAACATAGTTTTGGCCCACACTCTGCAAAAACGTGCCTCCATTTTGTAACCCATTGAAGCAACAGCATCCAATCTTTTCACCTCTTTAAGGATTTGCCTTGTGTTTCATATTGATTATTGGAAATAATAGAAAATCATATTCTTTTGACATTTTGTAGATTATGGCAACTTCTTTTAATGGTAAAGTATAATGGTGCATCATTAGCTGATGAAGGAACTGCCTCAGGAGGGACAATGAAAGAAAAGAAAAGATTTGGTTGCATTTTTATACTACTTCCATTATTCAGATCTGAACTAAATTCAACTTGAGTATCATTGAAAAAAGCTCATATTTTCATAGAGAAAGTAAGTATGCTGCAGTAAATAGATTAGTTGATCATTATTTATAACCAAATTGCTCAATAAACACTTTATTTTCCTAACAGAACTGATATTCAACTTGGCAATTTGTATAAACAATATGTATGTTCTTAATGTATATGTTTATTTACAATAGTAAACATAAGCAACCTTTTGCCTATCATATAATGCCCCTAAAGGCATTATGGGTTAACAGTGATTTAATCCCCTTATGCATGCATAATATGACAAGCTTTGCATAAATGATAATAAATAATTGGTATGTATAAATAATTCATCATTTATTTTTGCAGTAGGAATAGAATTCTTAGACATATTTTAAACAAAGGGAATAGCAAACATGATCTCAATCAGAAAAGGGGTTAAATCACATTACACAAAACAATGTTTCAAATTGTCAAGACTCATGCATGCAACATATATTTTTATTTCTTTCATGCTAGCACATTATATTGCCAACTTGTTCTCAAGTATGGAACAATACATATTTAACACTATCATAAAATAATGGAAAAAAATAAATCCTATATTGGGCATTTAATCCAAAACAAGAGGGAATAATGTTTCAGAAAAAAATAAATACATGTACTGTGTTCTCTAGAAAACTGGTAATTTTTGCTGGATTTTATTTTTTTTTCTGGAATCAGTTCTGGTTTTGGGGGGGAGATTCCTCTAACCCTCCTAGTGCAGCTAATAGTTGATAAAATTCTAAATCATAATTTTTTGTAGTGATTTCTTATTTAACAGTGGATCTGTGGTTGCACTAAAAACTGCTAATTAGATTCTTTTTTTTTTGGATGAAACAGTATCCTAAAAAAGGAAACAAAAAATACAGTGTTACTCTAAATAGTTTTAATAGTTAAGATTCATTAAGATTTCAAGATTCAATGAGTACAGCAGTGAATTAACTTTAAGAATGTAATGCCATCCTTATTCAGCAAGGCAGTCAAATACACACTTAAGTTAAGCACATGCATCAATCTCATTGACTTTACATTATTCTCTCCAGAGTATATTTCTTTTCATTAGGAAGACACTGGCTCTTAACTACCATCAAACTGCCGACTCAACTTGCTTCAATAAGTCCCTCTGAAGCTTCTCAAAGTCTTCTCTAATTTTGACCAATATAAAGAGCACTGGCACTTGCAAATGTTGGCATGTAATTTCTTAACCCTTTCTACTGAAAATTGTGTATATAGATACATACATATCAAGTAGGAGTGATCACAGTATATAAGGAGATTAAAAATGCTGAGACAAAGGAAAAAACCCCAGTTACCGTGCTTGCCTTTCCACGAATATTAAATACTGTTGGTTAAGGAACTCCAAGATACCAAGCTATTAATGTATTACTCTTTACTAAAAAACACTGTTATACCTAGAGTCTGACTTTTAGCTATTTTTCAGCCAAAAGCAGAACCTGAGCTCTCACCTCATGACTGCTTAAATACCATATATATAAGCAATGTTAGCTATTTTGAAAGCACAAGTTAATATGTTTCTATTATTTCCTTGTAAAGCAGAGAATTGTGATGTGCACAAATCTGCCTTTGTTACTATCATGTCATGGCCACTGAGTTGTTTCATTATACATTATTCATTACTTTTCATTAGTTTCAACCAATTTCCTGATGTTAATTCATAAATCCCAGAAATTTCCCTCTTTCCCATTTAAAATTAGATAAGCACTCTTGATATTGTCTGATATAGTAGCAAATTTAAATAAAATATTGCTTTTTTTGTTTTTGTTTTGCTAGCATCTCACCTAGAATTTAAATGTTTTGGTTTATTATTTTTCTTGAACCTCTCTCCTGACATTGCAGCATCTGACTAGGCCCTAATAGGCAAAAGACTTACAAAGCTTCTTGCTTAAATCCAACAGATCGAGTCTCAGCACTCCTTCTCAGTTACCATCTGACCCTAGAGCTACCCGAAATCCATAGGTTTGTTTTTTCTTATGAGTTCAGCTTCCTTGACATCAAACTGCCTGTCCCCGGGCCCTGCAAGAACTGCTTTTTCTGTGGGAAATCCCCAGCAGTGTAGGCACTCAGGTAATATTGGAGAGCTCTCAGGCTCATATTTCCTCCACTTACCTCACCCAGAATGGCAGACATTTTTCTGGAACATGTAATGATTTGGCCCACTGCAAAGAGGCACAAATGCCACAAATGGCAATCAGTGCCTTCTCTCCAACAGTTCCGTGATCAGGATGGAGAACACCTGTGTTTCATTTCTTCCTTCTTTTGAGGATCATCTACACTAAAACCTATGATTTATGTGCAGAAGCCATGATTTCGATTCTTGGTGCTGCATTCCACATTGCAGTGTGGAATAACAGATTATTTCAGGGATCAGAAATAGCGAAATCACAGTTCTGAGGCAAAATAATTTTAGACTTAGCTTCCAGACTCTGATGCAGTGCACGTTTCATTGCTTATACAAAATGCTTATTGGACGGGGGGTGTGACCTCCCCACAGTGTCATGCTTTGCAGCCTTCCTGAGTCTGTGCATTCACCTAAGCATTGAAAATAGAAGGTCATATCCCTTCAGGCATAGGAAAGAACCGGGATCATATCCTGTACCTCCTGTTCTGTGGAACAAATATCAATGAGAAATCTTCTTTTTCTGAGATTTTATCATCTTTCTAAGACACCACCTAACCAAACCAGGGCCAGGGCCAGTGCAATGAATGACCCACGAATGGTCAGTCAGGGACTATAGGAGGTAGAACCAAAGCAAAGCAGATTTGTATGGGTGCATCCTCACAGCATTTTGAAGCTTAAAACATATGCTTACTCCTTCTTCCGTCTTCAAGGCCTTTCATTCTGGTGAGCTGCAGGTTCAGCTCAGTAACATGATAGAAAATATATTTTTTTTCCTTTCCTCAGGGAGTTTTCAGTCAGGCAGTGAGATCAATGAGCTCAATAGTTACTCAAACATCATAGTGCAAAGGATGGGGCAGCAGAGAGTGAGCAGAGGAGAAAAAATGGTGCTAGCTGTTAGATCAAGCCAGCAAGGACTGCTTAAGCTGGACCCTGCGGTCAAGGCACAACCCGCTCTCAGTGTCTCCTGTTGACCAGGGAAAGGAGCTACTTGCCACTAGGCTGACTTCTGGGACTCACGTGGTAGGCATTTCTGCTGAGCTCAGGGATCTCTGTTCCAGTGAGCAGCATGGTGACTAGTTTAGGAACTTTACAACACTAATAGTATTAGGAAGTTCAGAGGGCTGTAGGATCTCCCTTGTAATATGAGAAACTGTTTTGATTAGGCAGTATGATGACTCCATAGAGTCAAGAAATAATTTGGTTTTCCTGTAATTTCTATAATGCTCTTTTTTTTTTCCCCACTTTTTCCATAGAAGTCCAGTTCTTAAGCATCTCAAAAAGAGTGTGCTGCTTCGATTAAAATAAAAGAAAATTTGAAGAATAGCAGAAACTTTCCTTGGAAGATTTTTGCTTCTGATACAGCTCAACTTTGCAAGAACAACGTCTTACCTTTTAAAAAAGAAAATGAAAACTTGCAATGTGTGTAATATTATTCAATGCAGTTATCTGTGTCATAAGTTTTCTGGCTAGACAACATTTTGTTAATTGCCTCTATATGTTAACTTTCAATATAGTTGAAAGTAGCTGCTAATATCTTCGTTTTCCCTGGATATCTTTGCTCTAAGAAGAAGAAAATAAGTAGGGAACATTTTAAATAAGGTCATTAAAATTATATGCAAAGAGAAAAAACTGAGTAAACATCTCATTTAAGTTGTATGTTCTCTTAAATTGATCATTTCTTAACTGCTTTTTTCTTTGAGTCATGCTGAATAACAAATGCCGAAGCCTTGCAATAGGTAGAAAGAGCACACGTGTAGGTTAGTGTTTAGCCTCTGCAGTGGCTTTTTCCCCCAAGTATTACTTCTGTCTTAGCCATTTAAAAGAACCAATGCAATCATGGATGCCACTTACAACCTACACAGTGGAAATTAGAGCCTTTTAGGGAAAAGATATTTGGCTGATAAAAAACTAGCTCCTTAAACTTTGGTGCGACATAATATTTCTTTTGGCAAGGGGTCACTGGTGCTCAGAATACATCATCACTAACTTATTAGATCTTGAGGCAATTAGCTGAAAACAAACAGAAGAGACAAGCCCTGTATTGAGCTATAGAAACCAGAAGAAAATAGCCCATGGCACTCCATTATTCCAGAGCTTCATCAAAGGCTAGGCACTGGCTGCAGTTTAAAGAAAGGAGAGTATTGTTTTCAAGCAACATCTATACAGTATTGGGACTTTACCGTGTTATTTTTCTACTGCTTCAAGTTACATCCAAACTTGTCTTGTTATAATAGGGAAGTGGAAAGAACTTCTCAGTTTCTGCCTAAACCAGTATGTGCAATGTGCTGCTTGATTAGCTAAGGATTAAAAATCCAATTAGATCTTCTCTTTTCATGGGAAATCACATGAGGAATTCTGAGAAATATTACTGAAAACCACTGCTTAAAACCACTGATTGTCTATAAAAACATGCAACGAAGGAAGAAATGATATCTAAGAAATCCATGGAATCATCTAAGCAAACTGACCTTTACTATTTCCAATGTAAATATGCATTTCTGAATATGAGAAATTAGCTGAGAGATGTATTTTACTATTTTCAATTAGAAATTACACTTTTTTCCCTACAGAAAAATATAGCCACTTGAGAAAAATATGTATTACTGTAAGCATGACACAAATAAATGTTATTGTTAAGCTACAAGTAATTTTGTGCGTTTTTCCCAGTAATGGGCTTCACAACATGTTAAATATGGTATTAAATAATAGAATGTGGCTTCACATTCTATTAATATAGTAAATATTAGGAGTTATGACACAAAAAAATTGTGATTCTTATTTTAAAAAAACTTTCTCATTAAATGCAATCTCAGTTCTCTGTTTTCAGAAAAGGAAAGTGATTGTTACAGGTACCTGGCTGTGTTTGTCACTTTTTTCTGTTCTGGCTATTAAATAGGCATTCTTCTCTGTACACCAATTGAATCACACTAGAAGCTTCCATAATACTAGTTTACATTTTTAACACAGCAAATCTCTAAATTAATTTGCATTTTAAGAAACTAGCTGTTTTAAGTTAAAGTTTCATAATACTTTATGGAAAATTCAGGAAAATCTTTTATCTAGAGCAGGTATTTTAAAGGTATTTTAAATATACAGAAAGACAGTATTACCTTGCTTGGATACTGGTCTGCTCTGGCCTCCAATCGGGAGGCCTGGAGACACACTATTCACAATGCTGCAATATCTTTTGAAAATACACGCAGGATCACTCTCGAGGAGAAAAGGCAACGCAGAAAGAACCGTGTCCTTTCAGTACCACCTGGGGAGCCATTCTGCTGTGCCTTTTGCAACCGGACGTGTCTATCTCGCATTGGCCTTTTTAGCCATCAGCGCACTTGTAGCAAGCGTGGGTAGAGTCCTTCACAAATCTTCGTTCGCGAAGCCTAGCCATGATGATGATGATGATGATGATGATTACCTTGCTTACATCTTGTTTATTTCCTCTCTTCTCCATCCAAAATAAAATCAAACCAAGCCCCTCCAAGTACATAAACTGAAATCCTTGAAGATATAAAGTCCTCCTTTGTGTCAGTGGTGGATTCTGAACCTAGAGCCAAGAAAATCTAATTCTAAATGATAACAATGTAGGGTTTGGGATGAATAGCAATGCAATCATTTTACCCCTTTTCCCACTTTCCTATGGCTTAATGGTCAAATGATTTGTAGACTACTTTGCTCCTGGTGTAGGGTGCACCTCAAACGCATTCTGCACTCTTGGCTTCTGGACCAGACCTGTGAGACAATTAACAGCTACTGCTCTTAATTATACTGAAAAGCTACGAAGAGCTTAAAAGTAGGCAGACCAGTGAAGGCCATCACAGTGGTATTTATTTCAGGCAGCCTCATCTGATATTTCAGTTCTGAGACAAGATTGAGGCTGTAAATAATTTTCAAAGTTCTATTAAAAAAAACAACAACAATCCCTTTCTCATAAGGGAATGGAGAGGTCTAATTGGAAAAAAAATTACATGTTGCTGGACAAACAGTATGACTTTCATCCTTCTTTGTAATTAATGTTTGTAGAAAATGCAGTGCTTAAAGTAAAGCTAAAGAAGAAGAAATGGCTGTGAGAACTATTAACCTATATTTATTTTAAAAGCCAATTTTGTTATTTGCAATCTTCCCTGAACAACACAAACATTAATTTAGCTTTTTTCCATAGTAATATTTCCTTTCCTATTGCCTATTTACCATTGCAGGTCTATATCTTTCATCTCTTCAAAGTCACCGGAGTGATTTACGATAGTCTTATCAATTTTGTGTCAATGGTCTATGGAATGCTAGGATTTGGTCAAATTCTTTCCCACAAGAGGTTTCAATTTGTTCATCATTCCCTCCTGGTATCTGGTTTCAAGACACGATGTGCAGAATTACCTTTAATATCAGTTCTGCAGATACAATGCATTAGCAGAGAAAATTAGACACAATTCCTTTTAGATCTGATGTGCTGCCGTTGTCTTTAAGTTGTCAGGGTGTCGAATTAATGGCAACTGGAGAAGGTTGCCATGACTTAAGGGATCGCTGTAAAAGGAAAAACAATCCTTTATATATTTTCTGAGAGAAAAGAAGGCAGCTGTTACACATTGTTCTGCTATGAAGTTCCCCACACACTCTTTTACTTTGTTCTGTTAGCAGAGATGTATAAATGTATGTGTATATATATATATATATAAAAAATTCCTTCTGTGAAAGTAAAACAAAAAAGCATGTATGTGGTAACTTTAATTAAAAAACAGAAAATATATAATTTTAAGTTTGATGAAATAAAGTTTTTTATGAAGTTTATCTTTTTAAAAAGCCTTTTTTCCTCCCAAACAACCTGAAAATATGCTATATCAGTTTCTATTAAGTTAAAACCATGTATACAATTATTATAAAATCTCATAAATAAAAACCTGAAAGTGGTGTATAATGCCTATTACGAAAAAAACCCCCATCAAATCACACATGCTGTATCTTTTTTTCTCTGTTAAGAACATGATTGTATTTATCTATTTATTTTTTTACACTTTGGGAAGTTATTTTTTTTCCTTGGAATTTAGAATTATTAATAGGCGTGATTGTTTTAATTTCTGCAGGAGAATTGTATTCTCAGAAAAGCACTTTGAAAATTACATCCATACAGACACTAAAAGTTCACAAATGATTCTTGAGAGGCTGGACAAGTGGTCAAAGGCTTCCTATGGGCTCAACAAGGAGTCTTTGCATAGACCCTTATTAAGCTGGATGAGAAGTTCGTAGGTCAGAAGTCCTGGATGTATGCTTGTACGAATTGAGTGGTTGAAAACTCTTCAACGGGTAGAAAGACAGCAAATGCTATTAAAGTCCTTAGGTGGAGAAGGCTAATATGTGCAAGTCATCTCTCAGATTGGACTTAAATACACTGATCCCAGCCTATGTAGCCACCGGTTCATTTGAGTTAGATTGCATGCCATCTTATTTACAAATATCTTTAACAATGTAAATTTGGTGAAAGAGCCTATTACATGTTCACTTTATAGTGTGTATCTATTATGAAGTATGGATGCAATTAAAACAAATTAATATGTACTTACAAACAAAAAATCCACAATGACAATACGTAAACAATAGTATTTTTACACTCTCCTCATAAGACTTCACATGCTTTAGCTCTGAGAAAGCTTCAGTAAACACATGGGCTTTTTAATATGTCTGGAAGATCTGAGTCCTTAGTCTCTGTACTACTGAATATCCATCAGAAGTTAAAGGCTCTAAAAATCTTCTACTGTGAACCCCGAAGAAAGGGTCATTAGGGACTGCCTGATTAAGCACCCAAGCTTAGCTCATCTGCAGAGACAGAGTGTAAGGAAACAATTGGTTTCTTAGGTAACAAGTAACTTACTAAATAGGATTTTATAAATCAAAATTTCATCTGAAATGTAAAGTATATTTCAGAAGTTCAGATATAATGTGCTCCATATGTGATGTATAGCTGATTAAATACTCTACCGTAGTCTGATTTAACAGGTGTTTCAAGGGAGTATCTGACAGTACCTGTGGTATTTTGGAGTGAAACTGCCATGTTTGCATGAATGACTGAGATAAGCTACCACCAAAACCAATATTGACAATGTTCTGATTTCATGCAACTGGAGTAAAGTGATTCACAGCCTCTACTGTGAAGCTGATATCAGAAATATGACTCTCAGATTTCCTGCCTTTTACAATGAAGACTCTAAACTGTCTTTCATGAAAAAGCAAGTATTAGTTCTCATCATTCCTCAAACTATTTCAAAACACCAAAGTTAGAGGTACTGAGCTCCCAAATCCTAGTTATGGGCTAGATGTTGTGAGCACCAGCTGGTAACCACAGGGACTTTGTAAAAAATCCAGCACTCTTACCAGTATCACAAAGCACGTACTGTAGGAAACACCTTGTTTCTCATACCTCATGCAGCTCTCAAAATAAAGACAAAGAAAAGGGAATATGTGAAGGCTTTGAATGTCAAAATACAAAAATTACAGCCCAAAAATCCTACATGTGGTAGGTGACTGCCTAGCTCAATAAGAAACTCTATTCATAAAATAGTTTTCATTCCAATCCAAAAGCTTCCCTGACTCTCCAATTCTGTACTGTGTAATGGGTTTATATTTACCCTGAGAAACTTACTTCTAGAAATTAAGCAGACAACACCTTAATCACCTCATGCATAGTTGAAATTATAGAGGATAATCTGGAAATTAAAAATAACAGCATTAGCAAATTCACAAAAAAAAAGGCAGTTTCAAAACCTGTCTTTCATTTATACACCACTGAACCCCCACCAGCTGTACCAGTCAGCAAAGAAATATGAGACTTTTATTGTGTTTCACATGATTCAGAAAGGGATTCACTCTTGTATTTTCTGAAGAAATCTCCCCCAAAGCATTGATTAAAGGGCAGTCCAAACAGGAGTATTCAACTTTCCTATAGAAAAAATGGAAATGAACGCAAAACCTGTGGAATTGAAAGCCTGCAAGTAAGCAGAGACATCACTCCAACAGTATGACCAAAGCATGGACAGCAACAACTCCATGTTTTTATCTTTGCTCCTGAAATTATATCCATGTTGTGTATTAGTTCTCTTCTGAGAACTATTTGACGTAAGACAACATAATTAAAAATTATATGTAAAACTGAGATAAGGGTGCTGACTGAGACACTTAAGCTTAAAGCCATCTAGACTGATTTTTACCTTTTCTTTGAGCAAGATCTCTTGCTGATGTTATGTAAAAAGTTATTGCAAATACTGGTCATCTTTCAGAAAAAAAAAACAAAAACAAAAAAAAGGAAAGGTTATTCACTTCAATCAGATTTAAACTCATAAGATTCATTGTCATTTAGCTTCAGCTGGCTTTCTACTTAAGATGGGCTTCTGTCTTTGTCAAACCCTAGCCCTCCACAGACAATGGAAAAATTCATCCCTAATTCTGGGTTCAAAATCTGCTGTGGATATCAGACTCCAAAAATTTAGGCCTTCCTAATCAATTCTTCAATATTTTATTGAGTTGGAATCTTAGCCAAACGATCACATGTTTAAAGCCAAAAATAGGAAGGATATCTTTTGAAAGGACCGAATCACAAAAACTAAATAATCATATGAAACCTCCTGATAGCATTTTACTAGACTCTGAAATGCCAGTGTTAGAACTGAGGAAAGTGCCATAGGTTATTAAAGCAGCAGTAAAGTGAAGATGAAAGCACCTAGAAAAATAATAAAAGCACGTATAACATTTGAAAGAAAGGAGAATTTAATTGCAACAAATATAAGGAAAAAACAAGGAAAAAGAGAAGCAAAGAAAAACAGAAGACTGGTAAAGGAATTGAAAGGACACAGAGAGAAAAGAATACTTAGCTGTGAAGATAGTCTCTTTCAGATCAAATAGAGAAAATCTTTTAATAATTATTTGAACAATATGGAACCCCTAGGAGACTATAAGAAAATGAACAAGGGCAGGAAAGAGTAAATAAGAAAAAGGGGGTAAATACAGTCATGTTAACCTGACATCAGTCCTGAGGAAAACAATGGGATGACTGGTATGAGACTCGATTAATAATGAAAGGAGGGAAATATAATTAATGCCAATCAATGTGGTTTTATGGAAAATAGATCTTGTCAAACTAATTTGATATTTTTTTGAGATTACAAGTTGGGTTGATAAGGTAATAATGTTGATACAATATACTTAGAATACTACAGAACCTTTGATTTCATGCTACAGAATGCATCAGGCTTGTGGTTTAATCCCGGCCAGCAAATAAGCACCACACAGCTGCTCGCTTGCTCCCCCCACAGTGTGATGAGGGAAGAATTGGAAAAGTGAGAAAACACATGGGTTGAGATAAAGATGGTTCAACAGGTAAAGTGAAAGCCATGCACACAGGCAAAGCAAAACAAGGAATTCCTGTACCACTTTGCGTGGGCAGGTAGGTGTTCAGCCATCTCCAGGAAAGCAGGACCTGTCATATGTCATGGTGACTTGGGAAGACAAAGGTCATCGTGCACCCTTCCTTCTTCTTTCCCCAGCTTTACATGATGAGCGTGATGCCATATGGTATAGGATCCCTTTGGACAGTTGGAGTCAGCTATCCCAGATGTGTGCCCACTCAGCTTGTTATGCACCCTGGCCTCCTCACTGGTGGTGTGGTATGAGACGCAGAAGAGACCTCAACTCTATGTAAGCGCTGCTCAGCAGTAACTAAAACATGTCCTTATTATCAAGCTGTTTTCAGCACAAATCCAAAGCATAGTTCCAGACTAGCTACTGTGAAGAAAATGATCTCTATCCTAGCCAAACCCAGGACAATTGTTTGAGAGTGATACAAAATCGACATGGCGCACATTAAGTGGATTAAAAACTCTCTATCCAACACATCTCAAGATGTAATGATAAATGTGACATGATCATCGAGTAGCTCTGTTTCTAATAGGGTCCTGTAGGTCACAGTATTGAGCTGTTATTTCTGAAAATATTCATTGATAATGTTGGGATATTATAGAATTAAATTCTTTGAAGCTTACCAGAGACAGAAAAAAAAAAGGAAGTTAGTAAGTGAAAATACAGGCAGGCAAATTATTGAAGCTATATTTAATTGAAAGCTTTATGTATGTTCTTAACACATGTTGGTCATACTTTCAGCACCCTTGTAGCACACCTTTGTCTCAGGCACTTAGCATAAACACCAATCACAGCAGACTGAGATCAGGCACAGGATAATTCCTACAGTGAGCTGCTTTGAGCAATTTGGTAGCTCATCTGGAGAGTTTGAGGAAGGTAGCTTTCATAAAATGTAACAGTTACTAACTGGTGCTTCTGGTACTGTGTATCTAGCACCAAGTAGCTGAACATCTTGCAAATCTAGGGCCACCTGAGTGTATATGACAAATTTTCTTTTCTTTTTTGAGGTATCAGAGTTGTCTGTGGAACCTTCATCCGCAAAAATTTGGCATCAGACTCTGGAATGAACCTTATGACCCCAACGGATTTCTCTCAGGAATAAATCAATTTGAAATGCACAAATCTAAAATTAAGGTCATGCTGATGGAAATACACAGGTTGGGCATCTTCAAAAATTTTTTAGTATTACATTTGTTTCAAAAAGCATAATCTCTAGGCATTTGAAGGAAAGTGAGACCCTAATATCAAGAAGCAGATGTCTGCATGATTACACTAACTTCCTATTCTGTTTGAACATTTCTTTAATGTTTGGAAATTTCCCTAGTGTCCCAGCTTTTCAGAGGCTTTATCATAAGAGGCTAGACTTGGGCCAGAGCAGTCCATGCTTGGTATCTTATCTCTCACTACTTCAGTGCAATGAATTCACTCAGTGTTTGGGGTTTGGCCCTGGAGCGAGGTTCAAAGCCAAGAAGGCTGCATTAAAAAATATTTTAAATATAGCTCAATGTGTTGTTGTAGGCTTGAAGCGCTGTCACAGATTTTAAAACAACAGGCACACAAAATTAAGGAATTATTCCTATCCCAGATATTGGCAAAAAAAGAGTGATCGTTACCTCAAAAGTTGATCATTACCTCAAAAGCTGATCATTTGTGTTAGGCACCACAAGCTCCATTTTCAAATATGATTTTAGTCATTGCTTCTTTGTGTCTTCCCCTCTGCCTTCCAAAGGCTTCTTCTCATCATTCCTCCTCATCCCATGAAGGAAAACAAGCACTGACGTCTTTGGCAGGTGATGATGAAAGATGCAGTGCTTTCTGCTGTGTCTGATTGTGGCCATAACACCATGAGGTCCCTCAGCAGGCCCTTAGTGAAGGGACCCTTGTGGGGGGGTCCTGATCATCACTTTCGGGACCTAAATGGAAAACAAACCTGAAGAAACTTCTGCTACTTTTTTTATTCCAGACACTTCTTTCCTAAAGGAACCTTTCTTTCCTGTGGTCTCCTTTGGCACATTGACCTATTCACATGACGAAAACTGTGCAAGCTCCATTGGTTGGTCAAATTCCTAGTTCTTTAACTGACATTTCTCCACCTGGAAGCAGAGGCATGGCAGTCTTCTCTGGATCTTCTCTGGCCAAATTTTCTAAGTAGGCTGTTGCATAACCTTATCAGAGCCTTAGCTGGGTGGAGCAAAGAGATATTGGTGGGATTTCATCAGTCTTTGAGGCTTTCTGGCATGACAAAGAGCAATTTTGACTCCCCACAATTCAGGTTGCTCTGCTAGATTCCTCAGACTCATATTCCTTGTAAGACCATGGTTGTGAGCTTTTATGTATTTTACCATGCTGACTGGAATCTCTAGTTGATCCTGAGACTGGTAGTTACAGGAGACTCTCTTCAGACTGTTTCCCCAGGCACAGTACAATTGTGGTACAGAGTAGAGAAAGGGCAGGGAGCATTTAAGGTAAGCTTTTTGCATTAGCAGTATGTCACTTCAATTGCTGGAGTCAGACAGTGAGAAAGAAAAGGCTTTAGAGGAGAGCAGATGAATTAATCTGCCTGCAACCTTTACTGAACAGCAAAAAAATGTGTCTATTTTACCTTATCCCTGTATGACACAGTGTTTCTAATGAAGACACTGCATTTTTGGAACTGCTACCGTTGAAGAGTGATGTGCCTGTTCTCTCTACTTGAAATGCCCCACAATCATTCACATTTGAGATTTCTGGACTCCTGGTCACAGTTTTGTTGTTCTGAGAAAATCCCAGGATTGTCAGTTATACAGAAGTTGTTTCATAATTGCGTACTTCTCCAGGAAAGTCAAATCATCTAGAATTTTTGTTTATTTTAATATTTAACTACATTATCTTTGAGAAATTACCTGTGGGGACAGGCTGGTGGGTTGATACAACAAGGCTTGGGGCTGTAGAAGGTGACCAGGATCAGACATTTTCTATTCTACTAATAGTCTACCTTATAGCTTGAAATATTTGATCAGTTTGTGAAGACTTTTTGCTTGGAGGATCTGTCAAGATTTATTTCTCTGCCTGTGTTTACATTTTGGAGGATTTCTGAGGGTGTTCTTTGACTCTGGAATCTCTGCTTCAAAGAGACACTGCAAGTCTCTATTTGCAAATCTTCATTTGAACCTACAACTAGATCTCTCTGGCACTTTCTCTTATTGCATGGCATATTGGGTGAGAAAAAACACTTGGAATTCTTGATACCATGTTGTCAACAGAAAAATGTAAGTGAAATCTTTGAAAGTGTAAAATTGGGGAACTGGAATTTTAGAGAACAACTTAGTGGTTATATGGCCTCCATAAGTACAGCTGCTTACCTACTCTATGAAATGCAGAAGTCTAGAGTTAGCAGGGAGAAAATAGGGAAAATGAGAATTGAGCGTTTTGCCTACAGAATTAGTGAGGAGGCACAGGCAATTAAAAATAGGAATAATATGATAACTGAGAGGGTTGCAGCACCATGAGTTACTATCTTGACATTGCATCTCAAGAGCTGATAGTTTTAATGATGCCTGTCTCTTACCTACATGCGGGTAGGAACGGGCAGCCCTTGCTGGCTATCTAAAAGATCCTTGCCTTGTGTAAAATATAAATATGGGTCCTTTTGGCAGTTGAACAGTCAGAAGTTATGGTAAGCTCAGACATAATAATAGTATGGGTGTGGGTGTCTGTGTTATCTGAAAAATAGTATATGGCCACTGATGGAAAGCAGTGCAGTATGTCTGATAAAGAAGGCAAAGCTCAAAGTTGTGTAATACAAGTGTTATAAGTGAATATATTATGAATATATCGGATGTTACCAGAACCACAGAATATTCTGAGTTGAAAGAGACCCACAGGGATCATGAAGTCTGAATCTTAAGTGAATGGCCCATACCGGGATTGAACCCCTGAGCTTGGCGTTATTAGCACCATGCTCTAAGCAACATACATGAGCAGACAACAAGGGCATTTACAATTGCCAAGCTGGATTTCAGATCAGTGTAAATTATGCCCTTAATGTGTCCTTATTTCTACATTTCCTGGATCTTTTCAGTACTTAACTTTTAACATTACTTTCTGTGGAGCTGGATGCTACAACAGTCACGCAATTTTTTATTTGGCGGAAACCCACCTCCAAAACAGTATTTTTTCTGCTGGTATCTGATATCCTCATGTTAACTGCTTCTGGGCGTGAGACTTCTATTGCTGATAAACACCAGTGCCAAGACATGTTTGTGCTACATTGTGCTTTTCCTTTTAGTGTTGTAAAAGCTGTATGACTGAGGTGGCAAAAACAAAGGGGGAAAAAAAGTATTTTGTAATAACAGAGAAAGAGAAAAAGGATAATGTCAAAAAAGATTAAGAAGAGAAGTTAGCACAGATAAAACCACCAACAGATAGCCCTTGAACCAAAACTTTTAAGAATTATTCCGCTGCTTGGCTATTCAGAAATATATTTCAGTTTCACAAGGAAAGTGTCTTTGAATAATTTTTGGAAAGCAGCTTTTGGAGTTCTGTATCACTTTTTTTTTTTTTTTTCCAGTGGACAAAGTGCTGCTTGAGCTAACAGGTAAAGAAATTGATGCAAGAGAGGATTATCGCTGTTAAGATTAGTGACAGAGAAGCAGCGTGGCAACAGTAACGGCATCTTTAGAAACACACTGGGTAAAGACAGTCAACAGAACTGATTCAAGGATGGCCTACATGTGATTTTAATGCTTTTGGCACTTATGTGGTTTCTTCTTAAGCAATTAAGAGATCTGAGGAAAAGGCACTGGAGTACTTTGGTACCAGTCCCATGAACCAAAAGATGTGAAGCCATGCAGCTGCCTACCTTTGTGTAAGGTGAAGAATGCAGAGAAGAAATAATCTCTCCTGGAAAAACATGTTTAACCAGCTGCACTAGTCAGTAATCAACTAGGGGAGGTCCCTGCTGGAGAAATACAGTTTTTCTAGCTTTGTAAGTCTGGATGAAGTCCCTTCTCCCATATGTCAAATGCAAGGGTCTCAACAATTTTTTTTCAGCACATGCGTATGTAGCACAATCATTTCTTATCAGAGTTAAGAATCTACTGAAGCTTCTCTTCTTTGAACCAAAAATATACATTTGTAATATCTATTCCTATTAATAATGTTTGTGCTGCATCTCCTCTAAGTGGTTTGTACACACTGATTAATAACTACCTGTTACTGCAAGCATAAGTCTTTGAAAAGGATCTGAAAATACAACATGTAAAAAGTTTTAAAAAAAGAATCTAACACACGGAAAAAATTGTACTATAGAATAATTTTCAAAAATAGTTTATTTTCTGCTATGAAATGTTGCACATTGAAACAGACACCATTTTAGCATACATATATTAATACATTCAATAAATACTAGATAGTAATTTGTGATGTAGTTAGCAATCAGAGATAAATTATATCAGTCCTATCTTGGATATTCTAATTGCTTGCTAAGATGTTTGCAAGTTGTTAGCTTAAGATACATGCTGCTAACTGGTTTTGGAAGGTTGCTCTTTTACCAGTTGAAGAAGACAATAATTCTTCAGTGTCCTCTACACGAATGAATTTTCTCAAAGGTCACCCATAACTGAGTAAAGCTTCAACACAGACAAACCTGTGACTACTTTAGTTGTTCTTGCACTGGGGCATCTAAAACATGTCTTCAAATAGTTCAGTTAATTTGGTGATAGTAATATTAGTTGTCACAAAAACTTTGTCCTGAGTAGACAGGAACTTCTTTGGTCAAATGTTCTTAGGTTCTTAGCCTGTCATATCCTAAAGGCAGCACATCATTTTGTACTGTCATAGTTCACTTCCAGTCCTAGCTGTGGTATAACCCTCTATTTTTGTACCTTAATAAAATAGTTGTCATTAATTTTTCATGGTTATAATTTCTGAAATTATTTGAGGGTTGATTTGTTGGATTTTTTTAAAATGCCTTAGCTGCAAATCCAGCGAAATGTTGGTTCTGATTGGAATTTTTTTTTACTTTCTTTTTGCATTCTGTGGTAGTATATTTTTTTACAATAAAACAATTATTTTCTGGTCAGAAACTCTTACCTCCTTCACATTCTATTTAACTTGAAATCCAGCTGGGACTTCAGGCTTGTTCCTGAGTTCAGCATCTTGTCATATACTTGAGTACACTTTGATTGATACAGATACAAGGTTCATGTAACCATACAAGAAAAACATTACAGACTCGTGGAGAAGCAATTGTCATCAGCAAGCCTATGTACCTGGTCTGAGACGAATTTCCAGATCAAAATGCGTATTTCCTTTTTGCTTTTCGACAGAGAGTAATACTTGACAGGTTTCTGGTTCTTCAGAAGTCTCTTGATGCCTGGAAGAAGTGACAGCCCTCAGATCGGAATGGCGTGCAACAGGCTGCTGTGTTCTTGTACAAATCAAAGCACTCTTTCAAACTTGAACCCTCTTTTCTGAGTTAGAAAAAGTATATGGGAAAAATGATCGTTAAACTTTAAATATCACAGATGAATGTTAAATATTCAGGTTAGGATGCACTGTGCAAGAGTCTTAGGCTGCCAGAGTTGGCCTGAATATCTTTAAGGAGACAGCAAGAAGGAAAATATTTTTTTGTTTGGTAATACATTTTTAGTAGCATATGCAGTTTCTCAGATATTTCTTTGAAAATTTTTAAAGAATTAAAAATTATAAAAACTTTCTTTTGACAGCCCATTTAGTCAAAAGGCAGGCAAATTTTTTTAAATCACAAATAATTTTAAGATGAAAATTATTACCTTTTCCCAGGGTGCAGAATGGACACTTTTTTTCAATTTTTTTTTTTAAATTAAATATTTTTGTAATTTAACATTGGTAAAAATAACTTATTTCCTGTAGTTCATAAGAGATTTTTTCAATAGCTGCTGAATTATTTTTAACTAACGTATTTCAACAGTTACAAACACTGATAAAGGTACTATGTAGATTCTCTCTTTTCACACAGTTACCTAAATAATAAGCATATATATATGTTATAGAATAACATATATATATATTCTTTGCAATTGTGTTATTTTGATCAAGAGTGCATGACATATTGTACAGATATACAGTGTGGTTTGCGAAAGTGATGTCACACAATACACTGATGACACTTGGATTCAGCTGCTGGTACTTCCTGTTGAAAGGCTCCCAAAAGGAGCCTTGTAATCTGCAGGTCAGGGATTGCCAGGGATCTAACCCAGCCTTATGAAGCCCCACCAAAGGACATTTGCCCTACTTTATGCCAGATAAACGTTGCTGTGAGAGAGCACATTAGCTAAATCTATACAAGACAAAAAAAGTCAAACCAGGCAGAAGTCATATTGTTGACAGAGAAGAAGAGAGGAGTGCTGGAAGTTGGTCACTCATGAAGGCTAACGATTTATAGGTTTCAAGGCTGATAATTCCCCACTTGACTAACATCTTCCATACTCACAGAAGTGGTGAACATACTGACACTTTGCATAATAGCTCATTAATCCATGAGCATGACATCTACGTTGGGTATTGGGCAATATATGTTTAAAATGTGTTTAAAATGAAAATGGAAAAGTTGTGTACTCATAAACTACATGCAATCCTGCATGCAGAGACTCTTTCCATGGTAAAAGATAACCAAGTAATTCAATGGATATGTGAACATTTTAATCATCCTGGCTTGAATCTGGGATGACAGATAACTTAATATCTAAACATTTTTCTTTATGTCTTTTGCAGTTTGTTTTTTTTTTTTAAATACTGGAGTTTCTTTCTACTTTTTTGGACTCTAGTTATGACACCCCCAGCTTGGGATGTTTGA
Organism: Cephalopterus ornatus; assembly: GCA_013396775.1. NCBI lineage: Eukaryota > Metazoa > Chordata > Aves > Passeriformes > Cotingidae > Cephalopterus > Cephalopterus ornatus. The sequence goes on along the minus strand of VZRE01010352.1, from coordinate 87,183 downwards.
CGGTAAAAACATTTAAACATATTGGAGTGTATTGATGGTGGTTTGAATTAAGATATCAAAATATTTGAATGAAACTTTGGGATCATCTCAGAAATAAACTTGCTGACACAGATGAAATATTCACTTAGTTGTTGTCTTTTCTTTATTTGTCTACAAAAGGAAGAATTTAGCGGGATATAAGGATAAATTTACCTATCTGAATTAAGTAAACACCTTCCTGTTTGGGTACAGGGGCAAGGGGTCAACTCTTTCTTCCTAATTCTGACAATGAGCATGGAAAAAAGAGGGCAAAACAGTTGAATGAAGGACTCTAGCAGATAACCAGGATATATCAGATATAATCAGATATGCCAGATTATATCAAAGCTTGTTTTTCAGAGTTGCTTAAAATATTCACTGAACAAATCTTGTGTAATGAGTTAGGCTTATATGGGAGTACACAGTATCTTTTTGAATATCTTTTTTATATTTTCTTTATTGATACTTTAAAAAGGTTTCATTAACCTGATATAACTGGCAGGAAATGATAATTTTGATTATTTGCATTCTTTAGAAGGAAGGTTGCAATGCAGGTCTTTTTTTTTTTTTCCATTTTGTACCAATTTGGTCTGAGGCATGCAAAGAAACTGGAAGATAATCATTGGTATGTGCAGGCATGAGCAGCACAATGCTCAAACCTGTTTTACCAAGATTATGATTAGGTAATTGTCACCTCCAGTTTGCAGAGCCCAGGCAAAATGCTTTGAGATTTTCTGAATTTTATTTTTGGAACTGTGAAGATAATTAGCAACCAAGCAACCTGGCTGATCAAAGTAAAAACTGTGATTTATGAAGTCTGCGCTAATTTTCTCTCAGAGGTACCTCACCTCTTTGGGATATACTACTGGGGACCAAGACTGCCCCACAAAAATGTCTGGACTTGGTTTCTCAGTGGTGACTTGTACCTGTTGCATTACTTGTAACACGGTCTCCTTGTATACGTTTTCCGTCTTTAGTAATTACATTTGACCAGATTTCTGAAGTTCTGTTGAAATCTAGGTTTTAAATGGCAAATACTGTCATTATTGAGGAGCAGAAGCTAACCATAATTTCTCTAATTGAAATTATAAATGTAAGTTAGTATGAAAGTATTGTTTTTTTTTTTTTAATGTGAGACAAAAGAGGGTGGAACATCACCATTTTGAATCACTAGCATTTAACAAGTTTCTCTAGGGACCTGTGGCACTGGGTGGGAAGCCGAAAAAAGAAATGTCAGTTTTTACATACAGAATTCCCCAAGTCAAAACTGATTCAGATGTCTTATACTCATCTCCCCAGGTGAGAGGAGATTTTCTCCGCCAAAGTGTCAAAAGCACTGAAAAGAGATAATTTTACTAGGTTTGCTTTTTGTGTGAAATTAAATGTTCCGCATCACTGTGTTTAACAGTACTGAGACAATGCCCATCTGTTCTAGCAATGGTGATCTCTCTGATGGAATGTCTCCCCTCTATTCAACATACATAAACATTCATGTGAAGTTTGAATTCTTATTGTAACTGATAAACATTAAGAATTTAAAAGATCTGAGGATAAAAGGAAAATGTTGTTATAGCAGTAAAGTTTGATTTAAACAATTCTGATTTCCTGAGAGGGTTCTCTCTATAATATCTGTTCCACCTGTGATACAAACACCGACTGAGACTGTAGAAAAAAAGTTACTCCTCAAATATTACTTTCTAATTAGCCAACAAGAACAATTAGGAAATGCTTCAGGTAACTTTAATCTCTCTGCCTGGCTACACATTGTTCATTTTTTATGTCAACAAGTACATGCTGATATTTTAAAACAGATCTCTGTATGCTAATTTTCGTGTTTCCCCATCTGAAAGACTATAGCTTCCTGACTGTTAATTCCAGTTGACAGGGAATGGTTTTGTTTCTTATTCACCTCAAAATAATGTATTGTTATGAAGTGATTTATAATAAACAGTATCTAGGAAAAAACTATGATGCTGATCAGTTTTGACAACTAAAAATGCATTATTAATGGAATAATAACATTGGAAGCATCTTGAAAAGAAGGTGATTGTGAGAAGTTTATTCTTCTGTTCAGACTGAGATTCATTCTTCTAGTTTAGAAATACTTCTGGGTGGACAGGTCATTACAGAGAAGAATGCCAAAATTATTGCACGTTAGAAAGCCTTGTGATGCTGCCTGTCAAATATAGAATGATAGGTACACTTAAAATAAAGTCAGATACATTATTCCCATTAAAATCCACTTTTACAATATCTGGTTTGACATATAGAATAGATATTTTAAGTGGGTATATATGTCAGAAAGTGAAATTGCCTTAACTGCTTGATTTTACTTAATGGCTGTTGATGAAAGATATCATTTCTTTTTCCTCTATGCACAGTCACATGTGAATATAAATACTGGAACAAATATTTGAATAACAATGCAGCTCAATGCATCTCCCTGGCATTTTTGCTAGCGAAGTAAATGTAAAGCTAAACTTTGAAGGGAAACTACATGTGAATTCATCCTCTGCAGTTGTAGCAGAGGACAAGTAGTAATACAAATTTGCAGTATATTTACTCATACAGTTAAGGTATAGTATCCTTGATATGATTTGCATACACAACACAGTATTTAAACCTCGTATTTTAAGTTGGGATGAATTCTAAACTAGTGTTGTTATGTAATTCACTAAAAATATTTATGCCAATACCCAAATTATGATGTCTTAGTGGCCCTTCTCTAGGAAGACCAGTTTACCATGGTTATTGGATTTTATATTAATTATAGTATGTACTTTATTGAATTTGCTGAAGTGCTTTGCTGGATATTCTCCAAACTCTAACAGCCAAATGAAATTAAATAAAAAGGGTCAGCTATATTTAAGGGTATGTGAAAGTGCTTTAGAGACTGTTTATAATTAAAGAGGTTGTAAATGAACACAGAGAGTGCAAATGTCACTGCACACCTATGCTTTCCTGAACTTACATAATTGGAAAGAAGTTAACAAGAATGACTCAGTGAAATATGAGAGCATAATAAAGGATGCACCTAAAATCTTTAATAAACATCTTTACAATTTTAGGTAATAGAAAGTGATGACTGTCATATTCATCACAAAACACGCATAAAAGCTTCTCTAAATGCACTTAACATTGTGCATTGCGTGAGAATAAAAAACTTCAATAGATTAAAAGTGATGTAGTTGAGAAAGGTGAGAAAGCGTCCTTTTTCTTCTTTCTTTAGTGTTCTTGGGCCTAACTTTTTTATATACTCTAATGAGTAAGAATGTGTTTAAAAAGAAAAGGAATGATAGCATCATTGTTACTTTATCCAGCATCTTGTACTGCTGAGGTATGAATGTGTTCCTAACCAGAGGTAGGATAGCCAGTGGAGAAAGCAGATTGCCAGGAGAGACCAATTTAAGGATGAAGGGATCCTAGCAAAAAAAATAAAGTATAATCTTTAGATTTAGGAGCTAATTTGCACAAATTTCAAGGGAAAGGCTGCTTGAACTAATCCTGTCTGAATCTTTATCACTGGATTATTCCAAAGGTAAATTCCTGTTTTTCCCATTTGATATGTAGGTAAGTTAGAAAGAGAAGGTGTAACCCTTTCTTGCTGAAGTCTTACAATATCATTAAAGCTGCATAGTCTACTTGAAAGCACTTATTGCTTTAACAATCTAATTTAAAACTAACAAAGCACATAAAGCTCTAGTGTAGTTTGCAGGAAAAACAAAAGAATTACTGTGAGAAAGTCAGTTCAAGGTATATTCCAGTTTATTTCTATTTTTCAGTAAGTTTTTTAATGCATTTTCCTCAAAAAGAATTAATTCATTATTTCTTTTAAATAATGGATTTTATCATAAAATATCATTACCTTGTTTTTTCTCAACTAAATTAAAATCAAGATCCTTTGTTCTTCTGTGTTATGGCAAGGAAAGGATTTATCATGGTGTGTTTTCACGCTATACCAGCAAAGCCTGGACACGGAATATTTTACATATTGGTAGACATGTTCAGAAAATGAACTTCCATGGTTGTGACTATGAATATATGAAGATGATTTACAGGTTCAGTCAGCTGAGGAACAATATAAAATAAAATAAAAAATAAAATATCTGTGACTTTTGTCTACAGTAGAAATTAAAAGTTAAGCTCCATACATGGAATAAAATATCCTCACTCAAGTAATGACAAATAATTAAAAATGTGGATACATTGATTTGTTAGAGGGAGAGTTATAAAAAAAATGCTAAAATTAAAAAATTTGGACTATTTAATATTTTGAAAAGTGCAATTGCTAAAATTCTGAACAGAGAGATGGTATCATTTCTTCTAAGACACTTAATATTCATAGAACACAGATGAGATGACAAGAAAATAATTCAGCATCTACACTTATCCTTCTGCACTTAGAGGAAAGTTCAATAAATATTTGATTTATATTCCTTCTTAAAGGTTAATATCCATTCTATCACCAAGAAAAGCCAGAGAAAAATCTCAGGAACGGTAGGAGAATCATTAAGGTTGGAAAAGACCTTTCAGATCATCGAGTTCAACCATTAACCCAGCACAGCCAGGTCCACCACTAAACCATGTCCCTCAGTGCCACTTCTACATGTCTTTTAAATACCTCCAGGGATAGTGACCTAATGATTTCTCTGCGCAGCCTGTTCCAATGCTTGACAACCCTCTTGGTGAAGAAATTTCAATCTAACCCACCCTCCACCAGCACAATACATCTAAGAAAGGATGGAGATTCTCCTTAGCTCTTCTTTTGGTGCTGATGTATCCATAGAAACATTTTTAGTGTCTTTTACAGCAGTATGCACATTAAGTTCTAGAGGGGATTCAGCTTTTCTAATTTTCTCTTTCCATAACCTCACAACACCCACGTCCTCCTGAGCTGTCTGTCCCTTCTTCCAAAAGCAATCAACTCTCTTTTTTTTTCTCCCTGTGTTCTAGTCAAAGCTCTCTGTTCACCCAGGCCAGTCTTCTTCCCCTCTGGCTCATCTTTCAGCATGTGGGGACAGCCTGCTACTGCATCTGAAAGAGTTCCTTCTTGAAAAATGCCCAACCTTCCTGGACTCTTGCCCTTCAGGACTACCTCCCAAGGGACTCTCTGAACCAGTGTCCCAAACAGAACAAAGTCTACACTCCGGAAGCCCAAGGTTCTGCTTGCACCCCTCCTTACTTCCGCAAGAATCAAAAACTCATTTCATGCTTGCTGTGCCCAAGACAGGCTCCAACCATCATGTCACCCACCAGTCCTTCTGTGCTCACAAACAACAGGTCCAGTGGGGCGCCTTCGCTAGTGGACTCCCTCACCAGCTGTATGAGGAAGTTATCTTCCACACACTGTAGGAAACTTTTTTCGTTTCTGTTGTGGTTTATTTCCAGCAGACATCTAGTAAGTTGTCTGAATATACATATATTTCGTTATTACACTCAGGTAGAAAATGCAAAAGCAGGCCTGAACATGTGCGGGTCAGATCATCGTATGTCCAACTACCAGTTTCCCATGTACAATTATCCCATTTCTCTGTGCCAATCCTGGTCTGCAGACAAACAGACAAATCTATATAAGTGATCCCTTAGGCCGAAAATTTGGCCTTAAGTGGTAAATAATAAGCTCTAAGAAGTATTTATACTTCTTTAGCCAAAAATTAATAAGGACAAATTTAATTTTATGTTCCTTTTATTTGAAGAAGACTAGCAATCCAGTTCACTTTCCTCGTTTGAACAATGTTAAATAGACGATGAATTTGATCACTTTATGACCATACCTAATGCCAAACAGACATAAACATCATTAAGGAACAGAGGTGCAAGTCTAGAGATGTGAATTCTATTTTTGGGGCTAGGCTTCCTGTGTGACCTAGGGTGAATTCAAATTTGTAAGAACTGAGTGTAAATATCTCTGTTGTGCCATTTCTTAACTTAATTAGTGATACTACTCTTTTGTAATTTCCCAGCGTTACTATTTAGTTTCTTTGAAGAGTGTCTGTAAAGCATTTTGACTTTTGCAGTTGAATTTTTTTTAAAACATGAATTTGAAAATGAAAAACAGGCAGCAAAAAAACCAAACTGTATGACATTAAAATATTACAGCCAATCTAAAATATTAATGAAACAGGCTTCTGTAACTTATGCCAAAAGTAGTACACAAACTTCTTTCCCACAGGGAATTTGAAGTAAACATTTTCTCGTTATGTTAGTGGAATTTTTTTCACAATTCACTTGTCCATTCATCACTTCTTGCTTAAGAAGACATCATAAACAATGCTCTCTCTGCAAGTTGTCTGTCTCCTTATCCCCTCTGTCACCATGATTTCTTTTTTCCTATGCAATGCATATGCATATGCATATGCATACAAAGATATGTTAATATATATAGAGATATTTCATTAAGAAGAATATATCAAGAAAACATAAATATTTAACTGATACTGGGAAAAGAAAAAGTTGCCTATGTAGCCTTAATTCTGCCCCATTTTTTCAATGAATTATGAGGGACTTTAATTTCAAGGTCATCTTGAATTTCTGAAGAATAAAATATGCTTTTTTCCTACAGAGGCACATATGGAGAGCCATGCAATACTTAACACAAGCAACCATTTATATTGGAGTGTCAAAATATGCCACAGGTTAAATATAAGGGTGCTGAAATATCTGCTGGTCTAATTTACTGATTTGTGCAATTAGATAGAAGTCTTCTTCCCAGTTTAGTCTAAGGGACTCAGCATTGGTTGTTGTCAAAGTTACATGGCATTAGCCTAAATCATTGGAAGACATGCTGGGAAAATGGACTCTTGAAAAACATTGGCTGTTCCAATTCTACCCTTGGTGTTTTGTACCACACTGAAAACGTAAAATAATTAAAAAACTGCTCTGTGACACTCATGAGCAAGTAGAGTTAATATAGCCAGTTGTGTATCGAACTAACTTACTCTTCTAACACAGCTGGGAGTGGGGAAAGATTGAGGACCTTTAAATTATGATAGGTGCTCAACTAAGTAACCATATTCAGCTAGTCACACAGGTGCTGTCCAGCTCTCCCTTCCTAGAAGAGGAATGTGTGTGAATCATCACAAAACCAAAAAGCAGTTGAGACTGAAAAAGACAAAAAAAAAAAAATGAACAGGATACATTTTAGTCACAGAAAGCATTGCATGCCGTACATGGAGTCACATGCAGCATTTATGCATCTAAACCTAAACTGATACGTGAAAATGATTGCTCTGTGATGAATTTAATGTACTTTCGTTATCTGAGTGCTTCTTTTGTCCTTTTCCAGTAATCCACATCTCCAAGGATTTATTCCTATATTTCAAGACTACATGGAGCCTCTAACAGATGCCATCTTTCACTCTCAACCTATTACACTAATAATCCTTCCATGCCTTTAAATCTGACATTTCCTTCCAGTATCGTACTGGTCTGAAGTCCATCCTGGTCAAGATTTAAAACATGACCCACTAAAAGTTGTCCTGTGCATGTTTTAAAATCTGAATGCCACGCAGCTCTTCCAGTGTTACAAACAAGTTTTTTACAAGTGAGGAGAGAACATTTCAACCTTCCTACCAGCAACTGGAACTCACTTCTTCCCCTGAAAAGATCCAGTGAAAGAGATAACATTGCAATGCTGCTTTTAGGTAGAAAAAACTGATTTTGGAAGTGAATCATTGCATGTGTGGAAGAGAAAGAGAGAAAGAGCAAAAGAGAGAAAGAAAGGGAGAAAGAATGAGAGAAAGAAAGAGAGAAAGAATGAGAGAATGAGAGAAAGAAAGAGAGAAAGAGAAAGAGAGAAAGAAAGAAAGAAAAAGAAAAAGAAAGAAAGAAAGAAAGAAAGAAAGAAATGCCAGCAAATGTAATAGATAAGTATGTAAGAAAGGTAAAGGTAATGCCGAAGTCAATGTTTTCTAAGCTTGACTATATGAGGCATGCAGTATTTCAGAGATAAGACTAGTTTGGTGCTGTTGATCAGATAAGTGTTTGCAATTGACCTAGTTAGAGGAAAGACGAATTGTCAGGCAATTCCTAACTCCATTAATGGGTTAATAATTTTAGTATGCTATTCTTTTTTGAAAAGGCTTATTTAAATGTTTATCAGTTGTGCAAAGTGGAGCAGCACTGGAGATTCGCAAGGGAGAACTGATCATTGCCTATGCATGGAAGCGTTGTAGGAAGATTAAAATAACATTGAGTATATTCTGTAAATGAAGGAGAGAACTAAAAGAAGCCTCCAGAGTCCATTATAAATTTTAATAATACATCAAGGTAATGTAACTGAATAACCGATCTCTGAGGGAAGAAACACAACATTTGGCTAATATTACAATTTAAATTATGAAAACAAAAAGAGCTTTTAGTTAATCTTGTCTTTCTGCTTTTATTCTTGAGGCTCTTTTTTATTTTCCCTGAATCCAAAACACCATGTAAACAAATAAAAGTACGGGAGAAAATAAACAGTTTGGCATCTCAGTAGATTAATTAATGCGCTTCAGCCTTGGCACCAGTAGGCGAAAATTATGTGCATAAATAATATCACTAATTAAAAAGATGCAGATTAACATGCAAATAATGTTAATGAGGATCTGCAATTCCAGAGTGGATTCGCATAACATCAACAATTTAATGGGTTGGAAGGCTTGTGTTTGCATTACATTAATAAATTTCAAAGACCTTGCATAAAAAGTTCTGTTGGAGCCTCTGTTTCCCACTTGTGAGTTGTAAATTCTGTGGGCAGTAGCAAACGCTCATCGGCAGATGCCAAAGTCATTATCTCAAAGACTGTTGAGATGGTGCCATGTGCCAGTGTGACCAGCTGTTGGGAACTGGGCAGTAGGCACTGCACTGTGCCAATTATTCATATTATTTGGGTAGTCTTGATATTTATTTAAACTGATTAATATTTTGTGCTCTGCATCTTGATCTGGAGGGAAATCATTTTAAGCAAGCAAAGTTTTAAAAAAAATCTTATTAGCCTTTGATGTGTCATGGATGGTTGAATGCATAATGGAATTGATTAAGCAGACATAATTTCTAACCATAGGCAAAAACAATATAAGATGTCTTTAATGATGTCATATAATATTGAGATAAAATATCACAGGATCAGACTCCAAATGAATCGCAATAACCCAGATTTGACTGAAAAATGAGAACCGTTACACTGTAGTATCCTTCTCTGCTCTTGAATTGGGGAATGCTCCTCTGAGGACACTTCTTACAGAAAGAGCAAAGGTTAGGAAAGATTAGAGAAAACTCATTTTTGAATGCCATGTAACTCTTGATAATTTTGTTTCTTATTTTATGATAATCATTATCTATTCCACACCCAGCCATTCCACTGTGGCTTTGAGACACCACGACACTGGACAAAGCAATTTCCGGAAGATGGACCCTTACAACAAGCTAGAATTATCCATCTATGTAAGCTCTGTCTGAATGATTTAGTAATCTGAGTTCCCTCTTGTATATGTTCAATAAGACTGTTAGCTGCATGAAGTGGTAGAAACAAGGACCAAAACCACCAACTCAAAATGTTTCTTCATTCACCTAAGACTTAACAAATAAAGACAAAAAGTATGATTTTGTATTTATACGTCTTCTACCATCTAGACCTTAAAATTATTGTCAGTTAAGAAAAATTTGCAAAGTGATTTAGAGGTGAAGAAAGTCAGAATAAGCACTTCACAAGAGGAAAAAAAAAGTTGTAAAGCAAGGAAAGAATGTCTCTGCATTACAGCCAGACAATAGAATTTCTAAATTAAAAAAAAAAAAAGTTTATATTGTCTTGCCTGAACCTGTTATGTATGTACGTACATTTGTTCTACGAACATCTTTTCTCTTCCATCCCTCACTCTTGCAATAGGCTCAGCTCCTGATTTCGCCATGTTTAATGGCATCATCAATGGATAAGAACTTAATGCATACTGAGTGGCAGGTGGTCAGCCTGGTGAGTACATGATGGCTTAAATTTTCCCCTACCAGCACTCTGTTCAGAGCTCTTTTCTATATCAGCACTGATTTTCGTGAAGGATTTGGACATATTCAAAATAATATTTGAAATTATCTTTTTAGCATGGCTGAGATGATTGGCAAACATGTTCCAGAGTTATAGGACATAGAGGTGGATTCACCGCTGACAAAACAAAAGTATGACTGAATAGTCATTAATTATTTAGGAAAGCAGGATGGAAGTGTGATCATGCCTTATAGTGAGAGTATTGTAATGAAGGTACAATTAGTTTGGCTTACTATGCCTTTATACTGGCAGTGTTCCTCTTGATACCTTTAGCTACTGCTAATTTCAATATATAATAAGAAAAATAAACTATAAAGGTAATCTAGTAAATATAGCAGGATTATAACTGCTTATCTATTAAAGAAAAAAAGGTAATAGATATATGAAAATGTTAATTATATGTTGATAAGAACTATCACAACAGAAATACGTTACCATTTATAGATAATTACATAAATTAGATTATTTTAAGACTACACCAATATTTCTTGCCCTCAAGCACAAATGCTAACATCTAAGTATTCGTCATACACTGTAAAAGTAATGGATCAAAATCCATTTTATCTCTTTGAAGATATTTCATGGGTACTATGTAAATACAAGGTATTTAGCTTTCAGAATAATCTTGGAACAAAGGAGTATTTTTCAAATCCAAATTACTTTATGGAAAATTTAATTGTGTATTCACAGATAGACAAAAGAATTTGTTTAAAACTTTTTAAAATATGAAGAAACACTATTTTTGCTGTAGAAATTGTGTGAACATTGGCTTTTGAATATCTACTGTATATACTCAATTAAGGAATAAATTTAATGCTCAGTGTCAACTGATATTTATCCAAACTGAAATACACGTTTCAAATAAAACATCGTCAGAAAGATTGTCAAACTGCCTCATATTGTGTTTAGAGATTAATCAAATATAACTAAAACTAAAGCCCTCAGAAAGGCTGAGTAGTATCTTGAACCTACTTTCACAACACACACGTACTTGAGTATAAAAGTGAAAAATTCAACATGAGCATTTCACAGAACATGTTTGAAGAATTCAGTTTTCTTTACAGAGAAAAGAGAAAACATACCTTTGAAAGCTCAAAAGTTGTGAAATGAAGCAGTCTGTACTTTGGTTTTGTTTGAAAATCACATAAGCAAAATGAAAATAATAGAAAGTAGTTATCCGTGTCTTGTCTTCCAAGCTCATCTGGTAAAACAGCAATAAATTGGGTACTAATGTGTATTGCTGCTTCCCAAGCAAACTCTATAACCTAATTCCCTTAGATAGAAACTAGATTTAACATACTGACTTGTGCAACTTTGAAGTAAACAAAAAAACCACAAGCAGAGCAAGTCTCAATAATGTTACTTCAGTTTGAGGTTCTGTCTTTCTTTCCTCTTCACTACTGCTGTCAGTGGAGCAAGTGCAGCTTTGTTAATAGATCCGTTGCTTTGCCTCGACCCTTCCTTAGAAAGACTAAGCATTAGAGTTTGATGTTAGTCTTCATGAAGTTATTTGCCCATCGTCTTTGTGTTGAGAATGCCCCCAGGTACTACCGGGTGCCAGTTAAAGTTGTGACTCCTTTAAGGAGTGTATGCTCTGTCCTAACATGGCACATAGGTCTTTGGCTGCTGGAAATTTTGGAACTTCTGATGGAACAACCTTTTTCTTCCTTTTTTTTTTTTTCCCCCTTTAAAATTGCTATGTTACCTGTAGCCCTCAGAACAGATGTATCACATCCCATTTTTTACCTGTTCACTTTTTCTACAACCTATGTAAACTACCTCCAACTCCCTCTATTAAGTGTAGTTCAAAGTCCTCCTGTATTACAGGAATAAGTACTGTCTCATCAAATTATAATTTGTTTTCCACTTTACTGATAATCACTGTGTTAACGTCTAGTTCCTCTTGGACTCTGAATTACAAAGAAAGTTTATGGTGATGTTTGTGTCTGCTCAGCTATACAAATATCACTTTAAACATCTCATTTTTATTCATAAATCTATAGTCAAGGAAACAAACACCACTACTTTTATTGAAGGAATATGAAGGCTGCAAAGAAAAGGTCAGATGTCAGGAAATGGTAAAATGCAAATTAAGTGAATCCTTATCTCTCCCTCTTCTACTATGATCTTTTCATTATTTCTGCTCCGTAATTAAAATACTTACATATCCGTACAGTATTGGTACAAATAGTTTGGCGTAATTCTGAAAATAACAGTCTTTACTATAGTTAAACTAATTGCAAAGACATTTGGAATGAATATTCCATCCAGTCTTCCATTTTTTAAATGAATAGAATACAGCTAATTGAGAGTTAATAGTTTCATAATAGGTGATCATCTTATTCCTCCATTGCAAGGGTAATACATAGGCAATAGGAATAAACCCATAAAATGTTGTTTATCCCTAAAATGAACCCCTTGTTATGTATATAGAGTCCCTGTTGAAGCTGTGTCTAGCACAGAACAAGGGAATGGATCAAGAGGTAGGTCTAAACCATTCTTCTCATTCTGAGACAGAGTTGATTCAAATATGACTGAAATCTAGTTCAAGTCTCCAAAATAGCTGCTTGAATTTATCTAGGTAGGACTAGCTTCCTAGTGTCCACTCTATTAGCCAAAGACCGCAACGTTTTAGATTTCTGTACTCAGCCTTCTTCCTGTGCTATATAATTACTAAGAGCAGTAGTTGAAGAAATACGGAAGATTCTTACAATATTGAGTAAAACTCAGTGTCAATAAATGTAAAGTAATCTGGATGGATGAAAATTTTGTTTTATTTATAACTGCATTCTGCTAGGCTCTAAACCAACTACTGCCACTCTGGAAAGGAGCATACATATCAGTCTCTAAAACTACAATCTAAACATTCAGTAGTAGTTAAAAAGATAAATTTAATTCTTAGGAAAGAAAGTGAAATCAGAGAGATCATAAACACAACACCACGAAAATGCATTTTGAAACCATGTCTTGAGTACTTCAGTATGGTTTCAGTAATCCAGTTTCAAAATAGCCACAAGAAAACTAGAAGAGCTACAGAGGAGGCAAAATTTCCCTAATTCCTGTAACATGAGAAACAAAATAGAATAGATTAGGGTTAAGATGACCAAACTGAGATGTGAGAATGTTATAACCCTGAAAGCCATGCAGATAATGAATAAGTTATTCCCTAGCTCTGCTAAGCACAAGACATGACCATGATAGAGTTGCCAGTGAAATTAGCAGACAACAAAGTGAAGAAAGGTTTTTGTGCCGCATGCAATGATACAGTGGAATTGCTTGTCACAGGAGGCCAAATGTCTAAACAGTTTCTGAAAGGCTAGGCACACTGCTAAGGGGCAAGTCCCTCTCAGCTGCAAAGCCTGACAGGCTATATAGAGACCCCAACTCTAAATAATTAACACATAAGCAATTTTTCTAGGTTGGAAGGTATGCCAGGGAAATTGAATATATTTGCCTGGTATCTTCTGATCATTAAGTATGTGCAGGAAAACTTGGAACAAAAAATATTTTTGGTCATGGCATAGAATGATACATACCACAAATTAATGCAAAATGACTTAATTAGAGCAACTTCAAATTTGTTTGCCAGGTTTGTAATGTATAATAGTTTAGAATTTAAATTTCTGTTGTATGTAAGCAGGGAGATAAACAGAAGACTATTTTGATAAGGTATTGAGTGAGTTAACCAACCAGGTATCACATTTTAAGTTTGATAGTATAGAAAATAGACCATTTTCTTAACAATAACATCCAAAATTCAGGATATAGAACATAAACCACAGACTATAGAATGTAATATGCCATGTATGAATTTGAGGGTAGTTTCCTATGACTACACAATATTCATTGCCATGGAGTTATGAAAACAGGACTGGGGAGGCTCTGAGAGTTCACACCTTTATAAGAAAGCAGAGGAAATTATATCGGTGTTCTTCCTCACAGGTGTTTGCTTACCAATACTGAGAACCCTCCAGAGACCTATTTCAGTGCCGTATTAGTACTGACTGTTTTCCTGGTGCCTAACCTAAACGCACCTTTGCCGTAATTTATTTTCATTGCTGTGTGTCTTATCTATGAGGCACAAGGAGAAAAGTTTATTCTTTTCATCTCTATACTTCAACGTAGTTGAACACCTATCATATCTCCCCTTGGTTTCCTTTTTCTACACTGAACATTCCTGACACTTTCAATATCCTTGCTGTCCGCTGTCTCAGAAGAAAACAAATATGAAGCATTTAGAAGGGCACAAAAAGTCTCTGCCAGAAGAAAAAAAAAAAGCCTAGAGATGCACTCTTTTTACTCTTTACACCTCTAAATCACAGGGACCGTCATGCTTGAGCACTTCCTCTTTGATAGGCAGTTCTGGGAGGCAACAGAGCTGCTCTTTCTCTCAGGAGAAACTCAGCAGTTAGGGTAGAAAATGAAGCTAAATGGGACTCAATTGCTAAAGGTCCCTACTGTTATGAGTAAAGCACTAGGGGCTGGCAAGTTTTTGCCTGTGGTAAAGATCATAAAGTTACACTCAACTATGAGACTTCAACCACTGGAAATAGGAAAAAAACCCAAACAAACAACAAAACAAACTAAAACGAACACTCAATTCTGGGTGCTGATTAGTCATGGGTGCTGATTAGTCATGATTAATGAGAGACTAATGAAGACTTGCTGTATCCTGCTACATGGGCAAACACAAACTACTTCCTTTACTTACCCTTTACCCCACCCAAACAAGCCAGCTGAGACTTGTTGTCTAATACCCTCCTTCTGCACACTCACTTGAATTGAAGACAAAGACAGGATCACTATAAATATCTCTTTTTTTTTTAACACAGTAACCTCATTCCCAAAAGAGGTGCAGAGCAATTTTACGCTGGGTGTTCAAGAATATTTGTGGTTTACCTTTCCCTACCAGTGAAAATGTCAGACTCAGACCAGCTGCATGATGAGTGAGATTTCCAACACCCTCCATGCCCCTAAGAGGTGGCCATATAAAAGACAGCTGTGAGGTTTTAGATTGGAATTGTATATATATATGTATGTATGTACGTACATATATGGGTATATACATATGGATAGATATGAATACATATAAAACATGACTTACACTATATCTATATATGTATAGTGTACATCAGGAGAAGTTGGGCTATATTGGACATTCCTTGGTTTCAGCTCCTTCTTAGGGTCTCAGGAAGCAAGGTAGATGTTAGTTTTCCTTGCTGTTGGATCTCAGATGAGATTAGAAAATATTTATTTGCTAAATTGCTTATGCTAGGGCAGTTCTGGCAGATGAGGCAGGTTGCAATGCTGATATGTCAGACATGGTTGCATCTAGTGAGCACAAGCACACTGTGTGTGCAGCACAGTGTTCCCAACACACCATGACATGTGATGGAGCCCCACTGCCCTGGAGCTGACAACAACTGCCTGCCCAATTGAAACAGTGAATTAATTTCTTTTCTTTTTTTTTTTGCTTTCAGTTGAAGCTTTCGCTTTACCTATCAAACTCTCTATCTCTAAACTCACAAGTTTTCACAGTTTTGCCCCTATGACTCTCTCCTCCTCCTCACTGGCATGGCACTTAAACCATGTGTTAAACCATGACACTGGGAAATGCCAGTCTTGTTACTACAGAAAGGGTTAACAGAATAGTCCATATTTCTTTTGATCTCTTGAATTAGAGGCAAATAAAGGAATACAGAACTAGGGAAAACTGAAGGAGCAAACTGCTTGCCCCATTTTATTTTAAAATATATTTGTCCACATACATATTTACGCAAAGCTTATTGTCTGAATTTTTTTATATAATTACGTATTACATTATAAAAATATATAGATGTAAGGAGTGTTACTAGCTGCAAGCTCCCTTTCCTGCTTCCTGGGAAACTTAGAGTTCTGATCATTGACAATGTATTAACATAAAGCACAAAATAGACCTTTAGATCAGCTCAGTTTATTTGAAAGGAAGAGGAATGTAGGGCTTCAGAAAAAAAAAATACTGCTGAATAAAACTTCTTGTTGTTCAAGTTACCTACTTCAGCCTTCAGAAAATCTTAAGAGCTCCTAGTAGATTTTAGGAGCTTCTTGGGAAAAAAAGGTTGAATGAGTTAATAAGGAACTGTGAGGAATGAGTTAATAAGGAATTGATGAAGGAAAAAGTTGGAGCAGCCTTGAGGGAATAGCATCCTTAATAAAACTTTGATTTTTTTTAAGAGACAGTTGCTATCCCATATTCTGTTGCCAAAAATCTAAATTATATATAATGCAGTAAGTTTTTGTTTGGTTGTTGTTGATTTGGCCTGGTTTGGTTTAGTTTTTTGGTTTTTTTGTGGTTTGGTTTTTGATTTGTCGTTGCTGTTGTTGTTGTTGTTGGTGTTGTTTGATTTTTTTGTTGTTTTTTTTGATGGGCCTGTACAGAATGACATATTAAAGTGAAGAGGACATTTCCTAATTAACAATGGATTCTGAGTGTAAACCAGCTGCGAATGGATGAAGAGTAGAGATATTCATGGGCTTTTTAAATCAGAAATCAGAGCAAACAAATCAAGAGAGTTTTGTTTGTTGTTTGTATTTTAGGGAAGAACTGGGGTTGATTTAGAAGGCTTTGATCTAGGCCCATTATCTGAGCTGCTATTCTGGCAAAAATAGAAATTCCAAGGTACATGCCCTAGAAGAGATTTTGAGGTGGAAATACTATGAGGACATTTCTTCACCTTGTCTTCCTATGCCAACCCTACATGAAAGCTGGAAAATCATAGTCTGAATAGTTTAGATAATGGCTAAATATATGGGAGATGATTTTGAAATTTCCTGTCTAAAGGGAAAAACAAAGCATAACCAAAGCAACCACTTTTCTCCTTGGTCTGATTGTTTCTCTTTGCTTTCTCACCTTTGTACACAAAGAGCATGCATTTCCATGCCTGGTTTTTTTGCAGATTTTAATCAGAAAATTCACCCTAAACTAATTCCTCAGTAGTCCCCCAAGTAAAAATGGTCCTAATAAAAATGAGTCTAAGTCTTACCTAGGTATGTTGATAACTGATTAACTGTTTACTCACAAAGCCAAGGCTAGCTTGTTATTTTTTCTTTGCCACTCCATTCTGCTCTGAGAAAGCTAAATGATGCTGGGGGCCGTACAATCACCTTTCTAACCAACAGGACATGTCACAAACTCACAGCATCCATGTAACAACCATCCTGTCTCTGGAGTTCAAGGCACCAGGTTTCATGAGATCCTTACCACGCTCACAGGTGGCTAGACAGCTTGTGGGAAAATAAGGGAAGATGGGAAATAGAGGGGGAAATGTATGGAATAGCGAGCAACCCCAGAAACAACAGAAGAAGTTCCCTCTTCTCTCTTTTCTTTCCAATATGTGTTGTTTTGTAGGCAAAGTGCATGCACTCATACTGGGAAGAAGCCAGGCCACACAGATATCTAGAATGATTTTCCTGGTCTCTTTTCCTTGTTCCTGAAATTTAGAAACTCATTGGGGTGTCTCTTGTCTAGGGGAATCACTGCTACCTCTGTAAAAGGACATGACTACAAAACTGGGAAGTCAGTGGTCCAGGTTGGCTCAGGGCAGGGACTTTTATGAGGACCAGAACTTTATCTTCATCACTATTACATCTTCTAAGAGCTAGAATCAGGCTATGTACAATTTAAGAGCGATCATCTTTACTCTCATCTAAGTAGGAAACAAGAGGAATGCAGAAAATACTATGTATTCTCATGGTCCATTTCACAAATAACGTTGTCAACCACATCACAGACAGTACAGAGTAATACCAAATGCTTTCAATATAATGAATATTTATTTGTTTCCACAGGCCCATAGGTTGTATCTATAAGAACTTTGTTAATTTTTTTTTCTTTTCTAAACATTTCCAATTATATCTACATCACTTTAAATGATGCTGCTTACATCTCCATACAGAAAGGAATCATGACCAAATATTTATTGCTCCCAAAAATTAAAAAGGGTAAGGTAAAATTCAGACCAAAATGATGCTAAAAAAATGTTGCTAAAAAAGCAAATAATCATAATCAGGAAATGCTGTAATTGAGGTTTCTTAATAGTGGAGTGATGAAATAAACTCAAGAGAGAAAGCGCAAAAAGCTTTATTTTATGATAGTGACATATCATCACTAGTTGGCATGTGGGAGAAAAACTGTTTTAGTTGAACAAAACATGTTCTGTGCTTGTTGTTTATTATGGAAAAACAATAGAGGCACTGCATTAGTGTTGCCTTACCAAGTTCATATTAACACAAAGTTTAAATACTTATTTCTTTTAAATATCCTTGAAATGGCAACAAACAAAATGCAGAATATTAAATACTATTTCAATGTTTTTATGAAACCTCTTTGAAAAATAAATTAATATAGAAAGAATAACAGATTACTTAAAAATGTCCTGGCTGTTAAGTACCAGATGCTTTTTGTGTACTGATTTCTAGAATTTAGTTCTACTTCCATGGTGTGAGATATTTTGAAAATATTTTAGCCACTGTAAACTCTACATTTAGAGATGAATCCATTAAATTAGATGAGACATTTGCTGCAGAATGAATACTGTCATTCTTTCTGTGGTCAAAAGGAAGGATCCAGCCACACTCACCAAATACCTGTGTAGCCTTGGGAAACGTTGAACTCAGGAGTTCAGTGTCACTTCTTCCAACTGCAATTCCCATGCCATTTATTGCCCTTCATACAGACTTCAGCCTTGTGCAATAAAATGGATGACATTTAGGAAAAAGCTTTCTTCTTTCCTCTACTAAAAAAAATAAAGCAACAACAAGCATAATATCAGTCAACATCTCCTGTACCTCTACTGTAAGACTCAACTTTCTAACAGGATATCATTTCCAGTCTTAGTCACCATAGGAGTTTAACTTGAGCTTGCAAACCAGGTTCGGTTGCCCTCCCTCTAACATGACTGGGAGGTAGAATCCAAGTTTTTTCTTCAGACACTGTCTCTGTGATTTGATTCTCCAGAAGTCACTTTCCTTTTCCGTTTCCCAATGGATAACAGAAGGCAAGATGTATTTTGGCTACATTAGATATGCATCCTAATGGAGATTTCTTTGTACTAATCTTAGCACACGAAACCCAGGAACTTTCCCAATACATTGTTTGTCAGTCATAAGCACTGATCTGCCCATAATAAAACCAAAAATAAGTAATATCACTCCCGGAAATTATGACTTTAGCTCTGTCTGTGTGCACTTAAGGTTTTGGCACGTAACCTTCTCACCTGTGAAAATTTTATTTTGATTTTGCATGTGCATGTATATTGGTATGTATATGGATATCTTATGTGTATATATTTGTCTTATAAAAGCTACACATGCAGTAGTCCAGTCAGCAGCAAAATCTGACCCGAGGAATGAAAGAAGGCCATTTTAAGATTTCGAGATATATTTTTGCTCCACACTTTATTTTTAAGGTTAAGAAAAAAAATAAATTGTTAATTTACAAATAATAGCCCAAGCTCTTGGATTAGGGAGGGATACAGGAGCAGTTTGGAAAGTGGGCAATTTGGAGTTAGTTTTTATGTAGGTACTGGAACCTTTTTCATTTTTCCTTGCTTTCTAGCTTAGTGCCTGTATCACTAACTTGTTTTGCTCCCTATTGCCCAGGTGGTAGAAGTAGGGGGGTTTTGATTTTTTTTTAAGTTTTTACATTTTCCTTCAACAATACTTCAGGAAAATATGCCAATGAACTACTCTGTTACTAGAATGCCAGTTTCAGAAAGAAAGAAGGAAATCCCTTTCCTATTTTTTTCATAAATGATGGGGTTATATCACAATTTATATCCATTTATATCACAACTTCTTTGGTTTGGTTTCCATGCAGACTGATGAGGTTTCATGCAGATTAGCATGATTTATTGGCAGCTGTTGCTATCTCCTTTACAAAGTGGGAAGTGCTGGGACACACTGCAATATCTGATTTGGAAGCTTCTTGTATATTTCCTGTTCATTCCTGATTATGACAGCGTTATACGTTCTTGTTCTAAATTTGTATTACATTAAAGATGATTTTCTTATATATGACATCCTAAGCAACCACTCTGAGCTATTCTTTAGAAATTCCTAACATGAAAAATCAGCCATGTGTGAAAAGAAAATAATTATTTATTTGAGCTCAAAACATTTTTAATTCTGAAAAAATGACTTTTGATTTTTGTCAAATGGCAATATTATTGGCATGTTCAGCCTGATTAGATAATCTTTTAATAGAGATGGCATGATTATTTTTCCTTAATATAAGTCTATTGGATATCTCATAGGATACAAAGATGTAGAACTTAGCAAAAGACTTCTATTTTTTTATTTAGTTTTGTAAGTAATAGAATTTAACCTCTCACTATCTTAAAATTTATCTGTTTTTCTTTATCCTTCCTGATAGCCACAATCTTTATCTTCTCATTTAAGCCAGCCAAAATTTGTACATTAGGTTTCAGTTCTCAATCTTATTATGATAGCGAACTCTGCGCATGCTGTGTTTTCACACTCTTCCAAAATATGCTATAGAAAAGTTTGTAAGAAAGTAAATAAATAAGTTGCAATTCCTTTAAAAAAGCAGGTGTGTCAGAGCAAACAACATTTTATTCAATATTACCTTTGTTTGAGTTAATAATGAAAGTAAGCAATTCTTGCTATTGCTCGTCTAACCTATCTGCACAATTTAACCTGTAGATAGAACCTTAGATATTGTCTAAGATTTTTCATAAAGTATAGCCAGTATGCCTTATCATATAAAATTTTACAACATAAAATGTTGTAAAAACATTAAAAATCTCACAGTGTCAATGTCAACTACTGAAAATATTTGAAAAATAATGCAAGATCTTGTCATCTTACTGTTGTCACAAGTTCACGAATCTTTATATTTTCTTCAATATGTTAAATATAATGTAATGATGTAAAACTGAAAGCATTCAAAAGTGCTCTCTTGGGACTCAT
The DNA here is from genome assembly GCA_013396775.1 of Cephalopterus ornatus. Taxonomy (NCBI): domain Eukaryota; kingdom Metazoa; phylum Chordata; class Aves; order Passeriformes; family Cotingidae; genus Cephalopterus; species Cephalopterus ornatus. The sequence goes on along the minus strand of VZRE01010352.1, from coordinate 66,179 downwards.
GCTAAGCCCTTTTTCTTTTTCCTTTTTCATCATTCAGTCTTTCTGAAGCTCCTGGGACAACCACTTTAAAACAATCTGCGGTGGTGTGATTTATATTTATATATCTAATGAAGCCTATTTTAAAATAATTATCCTGATTTAATTTAAATAACTCCCTATCTACTATCCTGCTAGGGATGGTCTAGGGAAATTGCTGTATACTTTACTTTATTAATTGTAAATCTGTGTTGGATAAAACACGCAATAACATTTCTGAGCAACAGCAGGTTTTTCTCTTTTGCATCTAAGTTCATTTCTCAGTATATTTTATCACTTCTTCTACCCAGTGATAAATAAATAAATAAACTGTTTAAGTACAGTTCAAAACCATAAAGGATTACATTTGCAAATGATTGAAGCAAGAAAAATTTGCAGTGGTATATTGTTCTGGCTGAGATGGAGTTCATTTCCCCATAGCAGCCCTCACAGTGCCATGCTTTGCATTGATAGCTAGAAAGGTGTTGGTAACACACCAGTGTTTCAGCTGCTGGTGAGCAGCACTGGTAAAGCATTGGCATTGTCTCTCAACATTCCCTCCCCATCAAGGGGCTGGGGGTAGGCAAGGTCCTGGGAGGGGCCAGAACTTGGCCAGCTGACCCAAATTAACCAGAGGGATATTCTATATCGTATGACATCAGCTCAGATATAAAAGTTAAGGAAAGGAGGAGGAAGGGGACACATTTGTTATTTACAGTGTTTGCCTTCTGGAGCAACCACTACATGTGCTGAAGCCCTGCTTCCTGGGAAGTGGCCAGACATCATTTGCTGATGGGAATCAGAGAATAAACCTTTTTTTTTTAACCTTTGCTTATGCATGTGTAAACTTTCACTTTTGCTCTTTTACCTTATCTCAACCTACGACTTGTTTTCCCTCTTATTCTTTCTCCCCTGTCCAGCTAGGAAGGGGAGGGTAGAGTGGCTTGGTGGGCACCTGGCATCCAGCCAAGGTCAATGCACCACAAGTGGTCAGAACTGTAGGCAAAAGGATTACAGAAGAAAATCAGGCTAGGAAAAATATAATACCAGAAAGGTTTAGTTAGCAACAGAATGCAGAAATAATTATTTACAGAGATAAGAAAATGGGAAAATTTTGGCTAGGGACAACCAAGTCCTTAACCAATTTTCTTGGCTTATGGCAACTGAACTGGTACAGAATTATGAGGTGGTTTTGGCTACCCAGACATAGCTGGGTGTTAGTATACATGGATGTGTACATATGAGTAGGGCCACTCCATGTTCCACAAATTAGCCACTTCTAGGTGGATAAAACACAGGTTCTATTAGACATTGTAAATGCTAGGAAAGGCAATCAAAGAATCCAGAAGAAGAAATTATTTTGACTGTGTGAAGGAAAGATACCACAGGATACATCATGAACCAGGCAGTGCTCCTTAATCCATGCCAGTGGATTTGCTGTTCTTTCATTAAACATCTACTATTGTTTTGCTGCTACTTCACAGTACTTATCACAAGTTTGGCACTAAGTCTAATAAATATAGCAAAAAGGTGTGTTAGAAATTACAAACAGTAAATAATAGGAATGGAAGTCCTGAAAACACTTAAATAATAGTATCTTCAGACATCATTTGATCTCTAAGATTAGATGTTATTATCACTCACTGAATGTCAGTAGTAAACCACCTAAGGAGTTATTACATTTCAATGTCTTTACTAAAAAACTTCAATACTACAAGAGAAATTAAAACAAAAAAGTGGATCAGGAAGGTTTCACTCTTTAAGTAAACCTTACTTAGGGTTTGTTAAATATATGGCATTAAAATGGCTTTATTTCTGAAATATGGAGCTCTGTGGATCCATTTTTCAGTAGAGTTGGAATTAAAGACATGAAGTTTGACTCAGTGTAATTTGGTTTATATACAATAACACATAAACACGCACCTCCATTAGATATCCTTACTGTGCAGTCAAAAGAAAAAAACCCTTCCAGTGTTTCAAATACCTTATTACTGTGGAATTGTTTTGGCTGATCAAATTTAGCTCTGATAGAACGCAGGAGGCTGAAGCAGCATTTACGAACTTAAGGAACAAGTGTAAAGCCATCATAGAATGACATTATTTGCAAAATGAAATCCATGCGAAGGCTCTATGCAAGTGATGTTGGAGACGACAACAGTGTGCATACGTGTGACCAATGGCAAATTACACCAGAAACTTTTTCACACAGAATTCCAAGTGAAGTGCTATCATAATCTGAAAAGATGCAAAATGTTGCAGAATTTGGAGCAATGATAACATAGAGTGATCCTCATAATGAAAACTGTCTCTGCTTTGCCAGACTCAGCTCAGAAAGGCTGTATAAACACCTACGTAGCTGTAACATAAATGGGATTGTGAACAGAGGAACACTTTTTGTGTTCTTACACTTGCTCAGGTAAACTTGCTGCGGTCACCCAAAAGAAAATGCCTGACTGAGTTCAACCCATTGACTGTCTTAGATCTTTTTGCTTCAAATAGGCAGAGATGCCAAAGAGAGAATAGATGCAGAACTCAGTGAATAAAAATTGTGTTTGCTTTGTTAGGAATGGCAAACAAAGCAAGATATGTTGGCAGCAGCAACTAATGTATACAGAGACACTACAGATTTTGAAATGGAAGGCTGATGGGCAAGAACAGTCATTTATACAGATATTTTACCTTGACTTATTCTCTGCCTCATACACCTTTGCTACCTTCCTCCTAAAAGCGGGAGTGTTGCTTGCATGGCAACTCACTGGTCTTTAGAAACAGTTGGTCACATCAGCAATCTCTTCTGCTCAAATCCTGGGAAACAGCTCCCAGATGAAGTTTACTGGGAGGACTTGTATAGAAGTGGCTTTTGCAAAAACTCCCCTGATATCAACACTAATCCAGCAACAAAGAGTGAAACATTTCTTCTAAGACTTAATATTTGCTGACCAAAAACCATACCTGTCCAATACAGTGACAGTTTTCTTGACAGAGATTAAACTGAAGAAAGGGGATAAGAGTAATAACTCAGGTCATTAATTCCTTCTTGAAATCTATTTTAAAGAAAAAAACAGAGTTGTTAAAAGTTAGACTATCACACTTTACAGATTTGTTTGACATAGGTCAACGATTAGAGTGCTTTCAATTCAAGACCTGTTAAGATTTGATAGCAGTAGTAAATACAAGGTGTTAGTAATTATTATTTTTAAGGCAAGCAAAGCTCAGCAGAACTAGAAATCAAAGATAAATATACAGTAATGGTTTGAAACACTAGGAAACAGCCTAGAAAGAGACAGGAAAAAACTTAAAGCATGAATGTTGGTGCATAATTATGTAAATGAATTTGAAGGGTAAGTTACATGTCAAACTAACAATGACTTATAATTGAAGAAATATCTGATTAAGAGTTAACATTTGCCCTGTGTTGTTTGGAATACTATAGAGAGCCCTGGGTATCTCCATACCATGAAGATATTGACAAATCAGAGGGCATGCAGAAAACAGCAGCAAAAATAGTCAGGAAAGAAAAACTGACTTGTGAGAAAAGATTGACTCATCAGGAAGTGCATAATTAAGTGTGCAGCCATTTCCTCTTAGAAATTTAGCTAGAAAAACTATCCATGTATGAAAATAAACACAATTCTTCTGAAGATCACTGAAGGTTTTCTTTTCTTTCATTTTTTTTTCCAATCTTAGGAAATAATTTTTTGCCCTCCAGGTCAGTCAAGAGATAAAATAAGTCAGGGAAATGCCTTTTCCTTGTTTCAGGAAATCAGTTATCAATGACAAAGTCAGAAAGGATTAAAAATTCAAGTTCTCCAGTAAGATGATGACAGTATATCGTAATGGAAAATGGATAATCAACAGAGTTTCTCCCACGCTGGTACTTGTGTTTGCCTGGAAAAAGGAACCTCTTCAGGTTGTCCTAGCTAGGCAAATGAGAGAGATGCAGGAAAGAGGTCACAGAAACAGGGATCTGAAGCTGACATTTGAAAAACCTATGATGGATTATGTCCACCTAATATTGAATTGGGAACTTGCTACAGGAACACTTAAGAGAGTTTGTCTTCACCTTGTTCTTTAGTTCTTATCAAAACAAAAGTTATCCCCAAAAATCTAGACAATTACAAGTTTTGGCTTTCTATTTTAAAAGGACTAGGTTTCAAAATGTCTGCTTCCACAAGGATTTCTCCACTGACTTTGCATAGTCACGGGTATTTATATTCCTTCTAGACATACCTATGTATTCCTTCTACACACCTACACTATATATGGTAAATCAGAACTAAAAAAAAAGCCTCCAACTTACTGGCCTGTTGCATTCTGTAGGTGCTGAGCAAGAGACTTTTATCAGCAATGCATGAGTTACAGACGGGATTTAACAGGTGGCCTAAGTAAGATGGGCTGAAGCACAAGGGTGAGAAAAGTGAAGGTCTTCACTAACTTTCTGGGGAACATACCTTTCTGCTTTCAAATCCAGTGATAATACTGACCATGAAGTAAGGGGGAAAAGATACGCTTGCCAGAGGTCTACAAGAATGTGATGAGTTATAATTACCGTTGAGTCTTAGGCTTTTGCTTTGCTTCTGTGTTGGCCAGAAGGCTCTGGTAAATACCCCTGAGGGAGTACAGTCATCAGAGGACTGGTATCCATATTACCAACGTGCAAAGAGATTCACCCAGTCCACTTTAGGAGCATCTTTTGTTATTTTCTGATCTATGTAAAAAATAGTCTGACCACACTGACCATTACTCCTTCAGGCATGAACCACTATGTTTATCAGGTCACTGCATGCTGGCTTGGTAAACTAGCAAAATTAAAGAATAAAACAATATTTTTCCTACTTAAAACCAAGCAAAAACAAACAGAAAAACCCCACTCAATAAATAGAGAAATAAACAAACAAACAAACTAGGTTATTCTAATTATCAAGAATTTTTTTTGGTTTCTTCTAGCACAGTTAATGCTTCTAAACACTTCACAAAGATTGTGACTCAGTGTTCCCCTTCTTTGAAGACATGCCCTTTGTGCCTGCAACATTTCTTGGAATTATTTTTTTGTACTATATGTGTTTCAAGAGATGTATGTTCTTTCTCTCTGAGTAGGAAATGTGAAATAAATGGACAGAACTGAGTTACTGTATACATTTTTTAATTTCCAAGCTATGGTCTCCCTTTATATTTATTTATTCCTTCATGATTATTTGTTTACAGTTCCTGCTGATCAGGCACTTGGATGTCACATGGAGTAATATAAAACTATATTTTCTTCTCACTCTTCTTTCATGTCTCCTGCATTGCTTAATTTCCACATTTTATTAAAAAGGTAAGATCTACTGTCTAGTGTATGAATATCTACCATGATTATATATTGATAATATTGAAAATAGAGATACAAGGTGGCATTACAGTGTTTTTTTAAAGGATGGGAAACTCAAAATCAACTCTGAAACTCCACCCTCAATTTGCAAAATGTGTATAGGTATTCCTGCCTGTATCATATATTAGACTACCCATTGGTATGGGATCGTACTACTGAAAGGTAAAATAGCAACAGCCAAGTTTTGACTGCCAAAGACCCTTATTTATCCATGATGGCAGTCAAATGGGCAGTCAGACTTTTATGAAAATACAATTAAATACAGCCAATTCTTGAGCAGTCATACATTTTACCAAGGCTTTAAAAATAATTTTAAGCTCCAAAGAACTGAATGTTAAATTGAAAAGAATAATAGACTGTTAAATAAGCCAGTGATTTAAACTTACATGATATTCCTTTTTTAAAAATACTCCACTCCCAAAAATAGGTTTTCCTATTTTTACCCATGCAATGTTAGTGAGGATTTCTTTTTTATCAGACACAAAAAATGTTCCAACATTTCTTGATGTTTTCCTTGGTTTTTTTTCTTTTTTCTTTTTTTTTTTTAAACTGAATCCATGTTTTCTAAGCATTGTCTGTTGCAATACAATATTTTCAGAAAAATGCCTGCTAGAAAGGTTAGACATGGTAGTTCAGCTGTAAGCTTCTGGGGACATCCATGTTGTATTATGTTTGGCTTAGATTGAGCAACTCCTGCTAGATTCAGCAAAAATAAAGCACAATGACCTGTTCAGCTGGACACTTCAGCAGCTGGTCTATAACTTAAGGAGAGTTTTCCTTTACGCTTTCTAAACTGTCCTGGGGATTGAATAGACAACATATAAAAATATGACAGGAAGATGATGGATTATGGGTCATAAGTCTCATTTCAGCCATACAAATAAAACATCATGCTTGTGTGTTATGATAATACATTTAATGGACAGAAATTAGCAGATGTTGATTGCATTCTAGTGTGCACAGCATACCAAAAATCACAGAGGAATGTTTAAGAGATTGTAAAGAGACTGTACCATTGGATGCCTGTAAAGCAGAGCTAAAGTAACAAAACCACAGGAAAGCCAGTTTGGTAGTTGTCTGGCTTTGAAATCAAATCATTTCTCTCTGCCAAATGCAGTCATTAAAATGTAACAACACTTATATGCTTTTTCTGCCCCTTCCTAAGCAATACTTTATAGCTGTCAAAACATAAGGTTGTGGCAGACTCTTCTTAAAATAAAACTTCAAGACAAACTTAGGAAAAAAAGTATGAATGAAACTTTGTAGTTCAGTGCCATTCAGAATTCTATAAATTATCCAATATAACATAAAAAAGCACCAAGATTTGGCCTTGCTCAGTTACAGCCTGGAACAAGCTTTTATACATAATACATATATCCACACATAGAGAAATGCAGCCTCATAACAGAACTACCTTTTTATATATTTGGATGTAAAAGCTAGTCTTACTTCGTTAAAAGAAAGACTTGTGTGTACAGTATGTGTTGAAAACCACCTTAACCTTTTTTCCAGGCAGGTAACATTTATTTTCAGGAACCTATGAATCTGTCAATTTTAGAACTCTATCAACATTCTCTGAATTTTAAAATTCCTTGTTTCCATACGAGTCCATGTGCAGTAAATTTTCTCCTTGGCCAAACACAGACTTAGTGACAAAAGTAATGGGTGTGTTCTCTGTTTTCATTAACAAATTAACAATATTTGCATATAAGCTTTTTCTTTACTGTTTGGTCTCTTCTCAATCATATAACAAGCACATCTCTATAAGCATTATCTGCCAGAGATTCATTTAAACGTGGATTTAGAAATGTAGTCCAATCAGATAGTCATGAGCTAAGATATGTAGCAAATACTGCTTTGTAGGTGTTCATATTATGTTGAATATTGCATGCATTTTAACGAAAATACAGGAATTCTAAGCAAAAATGTACAAATTATTGTGATATAGAATAAAGAATCTATGTGTCTGTGCTGTTGACTTCATCACAATGACTGCCTCATAGTGAATGGCAGCCCATACCAGGGTGTGTGCTCAAGGTGTTGGCAGCCTAAGTTAGTTTTGCTCTTGTTCCAATCTCTTTTTTTTTTTTCCATGGCCATGGCTATTGTAGGCTTGACTTATGGTGGAAGAAAGGCACTTAGCATTGCAAGAGGCCTATTTGTCAGTTTTGCAACATGTTTTAAAACAGAAAACATTGAAGCAAGATGGCGATTGTCCATCTCCAATAATTTTTATACCTTCTTTCAATGGTAGAGCAGCAGAAGGGAATTCCTCAAAGTGTTAAGTATAACAAGGCCACTATGTAGTTACTAACAGTGGAGACTTACTTTAATTATAATTTTCACATTTTTTATTTAGGTTTTTTGCAAGACATACCTGAATCACAGAAAAGCTCAAATAATCACCTTTGATGTATACATTTTATTTTCAGATGTCAATTTGAATCTTCTCCCAATGTCCCCAGTGAAACAATTTTGTGGAAAGTATCAGGACATGATATTGCGGTATTTGAGACAGCAAAAGGAAGAGGTGAGCATATCAAGTCTCACTATATTCTTTCCATACTTTGAGATTACTACAGATATTTTGTGATGCATTTTAGGTATTTCAAGTATATGAAAATTGTACCCATCCATTATAAAATGATCTCATGAAGCTGGAAAGATTGCAGTTTTCTTAAGATCTGAATGGTGATTAAGGGACTCTGTGCATTGTTTTTCCATTTGCAGTCTTAGCTTGTATCACAGTCATCATATTTTTCTATTATCTACAAAATTATTGGCACCATGGAGGGTCTGGATAGGAATTTGTTGTTCATTTCCCTTTTCAATACAAGTACAGAAAGCCATCAAATGAAATTCAGAGGAGCCATGTTCAAAACACACAAAGAGGTGTGCAATAACAGATAGATCTGTGGAACATCTTGCCAAAGGAAATTGTGGGTACTGAAGGACTACAAATTCCAAGGACAGTAGATTAATCTCATGGAAGAAGTGTGTTGAGGATTACTAATAGAGAAGTCATATTCAACTCAGCGTGGCTCCTGAGCTGCAAGTGAGCAGGAGCTTGAAGTCTATTCAGATGAAATAACATAACTTTTTTTTTTCTCTGTTCCTACTACTGTGAATAGTATTTGTTGTGAACATATATTTTTGGTCATTACTGGAGAAAGAACTCTGCTTCAGATGGACTTCTAATCTGATTTTGTATAGCCATTCTTTACACAGTTCTCTGTTTTCATTTGACCTAGACTACTTCCTCATTGCCTACTATTTTCTGCTATGGAATGATCAATTTCATAGGAAAAAACTTTTCCAGAATTTCTTGTTCATCATGTTAAGAGGTTAATGTGTATCGTTTGCTGTTTTTTAGAGAATTTACAAACACTGTAAGATCTTATGAGAGGCACTGAAACGAGGTATATTCAGATTGACTCTTTCTGTCTCTATCTATAATAACTTTTTCCAGATTTGTTGCTGATGCATTTGCTTTGAAGTAATTATTTCACAGAAGAAAAATGTTGTAAAATAAACAAACTTTGTAATATGTAAATAAAATGTCTGCAAATACAATTGTGAAATTTTAATGATCTATCAGTTTTAGGTATTTTGTACTATGCTATAAATGGTAATTTGAAATTTGTTAGTTTTGCATGCCTTTCTAGGATTAAAACTATTATAGCTCTGTTTAAACCCTGTGGAATAAGAACTAAAGAAGGAAAAATCTATTAAATGCCATAAGCATTCAAAATCTTCCCTAGATTTTAATTCCTTATTTTGAGTCATTTCTACTATGGAAGTCAGACCCAATGACATGCACTATGCTCTATCTCACAGTTGACAATACAGTGCCATCAAAATCATAATTGTTAAAAAAAAGAAAGATTAAACATCTTACTCTACAAGTAATACATAATGTCATATACCTATTACTGAGAAGGCCCATCTTCTATGACCAAAGAGAATAACCTGATTTGAACTAGAAGAACTGAATAGAATTGTTAAACAATCCTTTGCATTTTAAGCAACATTTAATTAGAAACACACTTTAACCACCAAAATGATAAAAATCCAAGAGATTAAAATTTGAGTGTCAATTATCATAAAATTCATCATTGTAATTCTTATTAAAACTCAGTGTTTAGATAGGTAATGATTTTATAATATGGCAATTTGCATAAGGAGCCCTGAGATGGCTTATTATTTCGATCCTACACAATTACAATTCTAGCTCCATACATCAGAGCTCTTAGCAATGTAAAATCACTGTGCTAATTAATAAGCCATTTACTGACTGCAGCTAGTTATGGTGGTCCTGCAGCTGACCTTACGGAAGATGAGCCATCTCTGAAGTGCCTGTGTGTAACTACAAACATAATGATGTGCCAGGAGGGAATCATTAAAAATAATTTACACAAGCCTTCATTTACAAGATCTTTTGATAGCATGCTTCCCCGGTGTTTAGATCCACAGTGCAACCCCTACCATTTGGAAAGTGCCAAGCAGGAGAGTGAACGAGGATACCTAAGTGGTTAATTAAGAGCCATTCGGACGCCACAAGAGCCTCCTGAAAAATCCCTCTGATGTCTGCTGTGTCAAATGTCTCTCACAGGCAAAACCACAAGAGGTAGCTGCCATAGCAGGCTAATTATTGGGGACCAGGAGCAGCTGAGAATGGCCTGTCACTGAGGCTGGCTGTGAGCACCCAAGCCCAGAACTGAGCAGAGCAGCTTTTTTGTCTTTGGGCTTGAGAGAAAGGGTGGAAATGAGGCACTGTGATTATCAGAGGTGATTGCATAAGCCATAAAACTGTGCAGTTGTAGATGAAATTATTCTCTTGTGCTGTTTGATGCATTTTGTAACTTTTTTCACTTCACTGTTATTCCACCTCCAACATGTGTTTTTTTAAGACTTACATTTTGAATGCCTTTAAGAAAACAATAACTTATAAAGGCCTTTATAAGGATGAACAAAGATTTCAAAAACATCAAAGATAATTTTTATGACATAAAAATAATTTCAAACTACATAAAGAGAACCAAAAAACACATTCAATCACACTACAGCATGAGACTACAGGAGAAAAAATGCACATACACACAAAACAGTTTTCTAATTTCAGTACAGTCAGAGCAACTAACAAGACTAAAAGAATATGTCACTGCCTTCCTCACAGCAGCTAGATATGAACATCATGAAAACATGCAGCTCGTGATTTATTTGTCCTTCAGCCAAGTTCCTGCAAGGTGGAGGAAGAGAGCAGTTACCTTTTGTGGCATTTTATTAGTTTAGTGGCATTGAATTGGTTTACTGACCTACAAGGGATCTTCCAAATCCGTATGGGGGAGGTGTCTTCTTTTCACCAGCCTGTTAGTTCATTATGTGGCTAAGAGCAAGTGGTTCATACTTTGAGTGTGCAGACACTTTCCAAGTTTGTCTGATACCTTATAAGTTCATTTTCTGAGGTGTCTTTCACAAGTCTTGTGTGAGAAAACAGCGTGAGCACATTTCTTGTGCGATCCTTGCTAGATTAGTAGATTAGTGTCTTGTGGCTGTGCGCCAAGACTGAGCCTGGGAAGAATTAATTCAGTAAAGGTGGAGGCAGCAATGCAGTTGCTCTATGACTGTGTTTGTGTCTCTGCAGGTATTTTGGAGAAAGAAAGAGGAAGCCACCGTGTGCTCAGCATGTCATCAATGATACTGATAGGATTTTTAAAGTTTACATGTGTGACTTTTTTAAAATACATCCTATTTTGACTACTTTATTTTAATGAGAGGAAAATTACTACCTTCTAGATGGAAACAGCCCCCTTCCACATTTCTGTGATGTTTTCATTTGAAATGTGTTAGACTTTGTCTGATTTTTTGAAAAGCTGTGTAAATAAATTCTCATGAAATAGAAAATACCTACCTGTTTCTTTTATGACCACATCACTTTGCAGGAAGAAAATATTTTTCTAATGAAACTACCTGTTCCTCAAATACATAAAAGAGATGGCTTTCTTTCTTTCTAAGATTCTCCTATTATTTTGTAGAATCGGATTGAATTGAATTCAGCTCTCCTTGCTACAAATTAGATGAATTGTCCAGAGCAATAATTTGGCTTCCTTCTGTAATCAGTGGAGACAGACAGCTTCAAAAGGGAGGTGGACATGGGTTCAAGCCAGTCAAATTACACCTCTCTCATTAGACAAGACGTATCACTTTCTCACCACAGACAGGGAATCAGCAGCCAGATTGGTCCCTTAATTTTTAGAGTCACAAAAGTTCTCCTTTTCTATAGCTTGGTTACGATTAAAATGGTGAGAATTGCAACCACACTTTCACAGAGCAAAAGACCAAGACACAAGGAAAAGCTGGAGAAGCAGTGCCATGCATGCAGCCTAGATCCTAGAGATTTTGATACTTGACTGACTCTATAGTGCTTCTGAGTATAGAGAGACAGTAGGGCAAAACCTCTGCCTGTGGTTCCAGTCTGCAGTCTTGCAAAGAAAGCAGAAATCACATGGGGTGATGTGAGCTTTCACAGCTATTTTTCTTTGCTGAGAACATGACAGTCACTTTCCTCTGGCCTTCACCACTATGAAGCAGCTTCATACAGTTTAAACCACCATTTCTTTCAAACATCAACTTAGAATGAAACAACTAGCCATCTGTTTAATTAACCTAGGCATATGCAGACCTCTTGCAGAACTGTTTTTGTATTGTTATTTTTCAATCTACTCCATTTATGGTGGCTGATGATGTTGTTGTTAGTTTTACTGGCAACCAAAATGAGAGATGCCAATATGCCAATGACATCCAAAAGTAATATCAGCAGTCAAAATTTGACCAAATTAGTGACTGGCTTATCACCAAGTCCTTACTACATTTAAATAATTCTGTACCACTGAAAAGTTACAATCTCTAATCAGCACACCCTATTATTTGATTTAAGAGGAACAAATAATAGCCTACATTGTCAGGAGAAATATATAACCTGTAGATACCACTGAATAGTAAACAAATCAGTTAAACAATCTATTTTGAGTCAGACTTCCAGTCTTTCAGTCATAAGAGAGAAGGGATAATAGCATACAACTATGATTCAGTGATTTTTTTATGTGTGTGAATTAAGATGCATGTTTGCCCACAACTGTATGAGAAGGATCTTACAAAGCTAGAACTTATAAGATAATTTTATAAATAGGTGTATTGGTTGGACTATTTGTCTGAAAGACCTTCTTAGGGTCACCAGTGTGGTTAGAAGATAAATATTCTACTTTCCAAGCAACAAAAATCAGCATGATTTTTTTCATTTAGGGGAGCTAAGTAAGGCCCAGCTACTAATAAGATAGATGAAAAATATAACATGTGGCAATGTCATGAAGTTTAAAATAATATACATATACACCTTTTGTTGCTGTTTTAATATTTTAAGTCTTTAATATATCTAAGAGCATATTGACAATGAAAACAGGTGCAGTGCAAAGAGGAAAAAGTTTTTTGTGCTACAGCAAAGGACATTTTCTTGAGCTCATAACTGCAGTGGTATTAGAAAAATGTGGCAAAAAAAGCTTAAGCCATTTCTGCTGTTTCAGTGTTGATTCCCCCAAATGGAGAGTATTTCCACACTTGAATTCAGCCAGTTACCTTTTGAAAGGAAAAGGGGAAATTCATGCTTCTAATTTAACGATATCAACTTTAAGGATTAAAAATTTGTCTTATAAAGGCCAGCTTTTCTTGTCCTTATCATAAACATAATCTCACTGAAGCCAGAAGAGGTGCTCCTGTGAGTGAGGGAAATCCCATACGGTTTAACTTTGTGCCTAATGCCCGCCCAGATGTTGCGCAGATTAAAATCAGCAATAAAAACTCTTGTTACTCTGAATGATGCAAGATGAGAGCAGTTGTGAAGCGCTGGTGAACCTTTCTCAATTTTGCTGGATTTCCACACATTGTAGATCAGGCCCTAAATGATATAACTTCATCCTGGCCCCAAGTGTGAAGTCATTCCCTGGGGAAAATCTACACTGAAATCATGAATATCTCTGCTTGGGAAAGGATTGCAACAGCAGATGTTAGTGTTTGCCTCGAGGAATACCCAACATCCTTTGACCAATCGCAACATATAGTGAGATGGAAAGATAACACCAGAATAAATCAAATGGCTTTCTAAAGTGCCTACTCTTCACTATGTTTGAGCTATCTTACTTAAGAGGAAGCATCATATTTCCTGAATATCATCGTCTGTCATTAAAAGAAAATCTGTAACTGCACACCTACATGACTTTTGGGAAAGAGGAACATCTTAATGCATTCTTTTTTGCTTCATATGTGTTCAATGAACTAAAGCTTAATTTTCTCTTTTTTTACTCCTTTTTTTTTCTTATTTTTTTTTCCAAGGAAACTCAATTCCGTAAAGCTAATAGCTAATAAATGTTTAATACTTATTTGTTAAACAAATAGTTTCTATTTTTATAAATATGGCTTAACTTGACTGTGAAAAGTAGCCCTTATTTTATTTTATGTAATTAACATTCAATTCAGGGGTTTCTTAATGAAAGGAAAATTAAAGTTTCTACATTTAATACCATGTATTCGTTCTTGCCAAGTTCTAGGAATTTTAGTGAATAAATACTTTAAGTGGATTTCCAGAAAATTTTTCCCTGAAGAAGGCCATGAAATATATTTTTAAACCATCCTTGTAGCCACTATATGAAATTTCTAAATACATCCAGTCAAAGGTTCCAGGCTAATTCCTTGTGTACTCAATAAGAATCTTTCCTGCACTTAATAGAGCTTTATCCAACCCGTGGTTAACAGAGACATAAATTGTGCAATTGTTCAGTTTGTTGATGTACAGGTATTTAACATAGGTTAAAGTAAAGATTTTATTTAAAGGTAAAGTATAGGTTTTCAGCTTCTCTAGTTCAGAGGAAACACAGCAGTATTTTATTCTAAATATATAGAATCAAGCAACAGTTAATTAAATAAGTCCTCTTATAGGTTGTACATATCTGAAGCTTATGTATGAAATATTTTTCTCCTATTTTACCCCTTTAGACTTCATAAATACATAAGGAGTGATTGAACAAAAAAAAGGAATTATATTAATCACTTGAAAAGGTTAAATATGTAAATGCTTTCTTATTTTACCATAGCTGTTTTCAAAACACAAATCACTTCCACTACGAACAGAGAATTATGAAAACATGTTCTTTCTCTGGTAAGGTTCTTTGAATCACACTGAGGGTGTCTGAACCATTAAAATCTTTATCTAGAATCTATAAAAGTCAAACAAAATCATTTTTTTCAAATTGTTTACAGCCAGACCTGCATAGTAGTAGTCAACAGCTTATTCAGTCCTGCAGAATTTGAGTCTTTCCCAACACAAATGGAAAGGTAAATGAAAGTGTCTCTATGAAATTTCACGCACAAACAATTTATACGAAAGTATGAAAATCTTATAATTAACCATGAAGGAGGGGTTGCTAAGTAGAAGAACACTTTTGGGAATGAAGAGGTTGGTAGGATGGAAGTTGGTGTATTATTGCTCTTCAGTATGTTCTAATTACACTTCTCATCTTTTCCATATGCCATAGTGGTAATAAGGGCTAGGACTTGGAATAAGAGGCAAATTGTTTATAGTTCTACTTTCTTATACCTATGAAAACTGATTTCTTATTTTTTGCCTTATTGTCATCACTGGGAATGGATTCCCAGGTAAAAAGAACTGCCACTGCTGCTGATGCTCACAGTCTGCTCCTCTTGAAGAGTCTCCAGCTGTTCAAAGCTTTCTCAGTGACTGTTTATGCTGAAGTTATTTTCTTACAACTAGACCATTCCCTGATACTATTCCCTTATACTATATGGTTAATTTAAGGTCATGCATATTGACCTTAACACTAACATTTAACACTATTGTCAACTAAGCTAAACTTATGTTAATTGCTACAGAAAGAAAGTGAGGAAAAGGATTCCCTTGGGAAATAATCATTCCTTGTGTGGTACAAGTGGTATTTGGTCATGCTTCTGTCTCCTTATCTCCATGCTTAAACCACATAACATCTAGTGCAGGTACTATATCGTATAGCAGGAAAGCCTTCATGTAGAAAAGGAATCCTCAAACAGATGGTCGAATCTTCATCGTTTCGTTCTCTTATATCTCATACTGATCCTGAAGAAGAATGAAACTACATCTTGTAGATATATCAGTGAAGTACAGAAATCTTCAAAT
>VZRE01010352.1:38074-45574 GCA_013396775.1 Cephalopterus ornatus | reverse complement strand
AAGAAAGTATTCCCACATGATTATACGCTTTCGTAATAATGTAAGGAAAAAAAGGATGAAGATGAGGCATTAAAAATGTATACCATACGATTTCATATTCAAAATATGAAAACAGAAAACAACTGCTGATTACAAATAATTACCAAAATATCAAATGGTCCTAGTAAACACAAAACCAATTTTTAGCTACATAATTTCTCTAATCTTAGTCTCTTTCAATTCTGTAGCTCTATAACCTTTCACTGCAAAATCAAACAAAACCCTTCTCCCTTTCCAGGATACAGATAAGGGGAAAGCACTGTAGTTATTTAGTCTCACTGATATTTCCTTCCTTTTTATTTTTATTTTTATTTTTTAATATGAAATACAGGAGGTTATCCTTGTATTCCACCACAGAAAGAAGAGATGATCTTTCCTAGAAGTCCAGGTAATTTCAAGAAATTTGTTTAGCTGCTTATTGCATGCAACTGTAAGTACTTGATAAACAGATCGCGTTCATTTATTTTTACTTCTGTTCCTAAAATGAAAGCTAGTGCCTACCCTCCTTATCAGCTTAAAATTCAGAAAACAAATTTTCACATTTCAATTAATCTTACACTCCTTGTTTAAAGTAAAAATATTTACCTTCACATATCCAATGCATATTATACTGCTGCAAGAATGTAAAAATGTGTCTCAAATCTGAAAATTAAATATTAGATACTACCTACAGTAATGTATTAAGCATGACCAGCGAAGGAAATGCCAATGAATATGTGACAGAAATTATATGAGCCCACCGTATTTGTTCCTTGACTTTTTTTTCTCACGTATTTTTATTGTGAGGAGTAACAGATGAAAAATACAAGTGTTTGCTAATAGGATTCACATCTTATTATTGGTGCTGATTTGCAGTTTTCCTTAACTCGCCATGATTACTTTTTTAGAAGCTTTCACTTTTCCCCAGCTGATCCTCGTCTTGTTAGGCAGCATTAATGACACTTCAGTCATTGTGGCTTTCAAGCAGAGCCCTTCCAGAGTGAACAGAGAGTTGACATTTCCTGACATTTTCCCAACTAATTACAGGACAAATAATTAAGCATGTTCTCCTATGTAACAAATGAAGGCAAAAGCCGTCTGTCAGCGATGTTGATTGATGACACTCTGGGAGACTTTATCTGATGGGTCCTGCCATGCAGTAGAGGGGAAGCAAATTTATTAGAATGAACAATGCAAATTCTGAGTCATCTCATCCAGTTATGCGCCAAAGCAATATCCATGTCAAGGTGAATGTGACAATGAAAGCAAAATATTTGCATTTTGTGGAGCAGGTTGAAGGGGAAATCAGAGAGAGAAGATGACAGGCCTAATTATTTTGGCTCATACAGGCTAGGACAGCTGTTTCTGGTGTCCTGAACAAGGCTGTCACACAGGTAACTAAATAGGTCTGCATATAAGTCTGTATCCAACACTGTACGGAGATGTCTACCACTAATGACCAACGCTAATGTTACTGCCATCCCTGAAAAACAGTAAATGTGTCACAGTGCACCTTCTGCATGGCAGTCAACATTTCGCTACATAATTACTTGTTAGTGAATTAATTCCTATCTGTCAGTATCTATGCCAGTGTCATTTTTAGACCATTACGAAATTATGCCATCACTATAGCAACTGCAAGCACAGTTAAAAGGCAAAACAGTTCAGATACTCAAGAAAAGTGCCTAGTTAGGCAGAAGACTAATAATGTAAAATTCAAATTGTGATGTTGCTGTCTGCCATCCTAATTTTCTTTATCTTGATTATGTGTTTGATCATTGATCATTAAACAATAATTTAAGGTTTCCAATTTCAATTCACGATTAATATTTAATATAATTAAAACCTCAGCCACAACAGCATCTTTCCTATAAACAGACGCACACAGCGCTGTCATTGCAATTAATTAGGAGCTAAAAAGTGACATGCTCAAAAATGAATCCTAATATCAGAGTTTACATGCAAATAAGAATAACTGATAGCATCAGGATGTTCTTTTCTTCCTGCTTCCTTTGTGGATTGTAAACAATGCCAATATTAAAATCCTGTATCCTGACTCATTTCTCCTTTCTTTATTTATTTCTTGCACGCACTCCATTTATCCAAGGAAAGTCAGGACCCATCTTACCATTATCACCATTACTTACAGATTTCAAGATGCCATCTTGTTCACAGAAATATATTCACAGGCTTAAGGTAAATTATGTATATTAATCTGTCCAAAATCTTCCAGACTGTTGAAATTTTTAATGACATGTAGCAAAAAAGATTGGCTGATATCTACAACTACCTTAAATGCATACAAGTCTAAGTTAAATTAGAGAATTTCTCATATGGAGAAATCATTTCTTCATTCGCACCCTCTTCTATTTTACATAAGTGTTCAAAGAAAGGACACCAAATTCTTCTAGAAACTTTCAGCACATATTCATCATGTCAATCTATGCAACATCATAGCTTTTGTTAGAGTGCAAATGTTACAGTGGTGCATTTCAAATGATGTATGACAGCAATACAGTGGCCTCGGCTACTCCGAGTGGAAAGAGAATGTAGAGAAATAATATGAAATTCAGGAAATCAATAAGAGGCCAAACATGTTGGTGAGTTTTAGGCTGGGGTTTTTTTTGCTGTGGTTTGTCTTTTTTTTAACTTGTTTTTTGGTTTTTTTTGTTTTTTTTTTTTTAAATTGTTCTATTTTAAGAAAAGAAGAAAGAAAGTCCATCTTATGATTCCATTTTCATTCCACTGATAATAATATATGGACAGTCAATTATCCTTTGGGTTAACTGTTTTGAAACATCTCCCTGGGATTAAAATATATATATTCATAAGCATTTTTCTTTCAGTGTATCTACTGTCTGCAAAACCAGTTTTAAGAAAGTGAATATCTATTGTTTTCTGTTTTTCTTAGCATAGATATTGTTTTCATTACTACAGCATGTGCTTTTAGCAGGAAAATCAAATTAAAACTCAACCAATCACATGACATTAAAAGGGAATCTTTCCCAGAAGAAAAACACATAATGATTATAATGCAGGTGTATAGATCATTAATGTTCTTCACTTAAAGTTACCTGAAAAATAAATGCATACTTTTGACCGAAAGAAAGACCCTTTTATGAGATGAGAAATCTAATTACTGGCTCTTGCCATATGAAGATATTTCTTTCACTAAAATCTACAAAACGGTTAGCCACCCTTCCTTCTTGACTTCACACAGACCATTAGCATGATTGAATTGGATAAACTTTGCAAAAACGTCTAACTGCAGTATTGTTCTAAGATAGACCACTTCTCTGAAAGTGATGGGAAGATTTAATTTCTGTTCTGCTTAACAAGGTTAAAAGAGTTCAGTTCTTGGTTAACATTGACCACTAAATGAGTAGGAATCAATAGTTCCTCACTAATGCCACAGTAAGCCAACTCCTTTATTGACCTTTCCATTAACACTAAGGAGATGAAATGCAAAAAAAAAATAAACAGACTAATCATTTTAATTTTTTAACACCTACCAAATCAAGTGCTTCACTGCAGTTTCAGTGCTCTTCTGACAGTCCTCTCACACGTCTACCTTCTTTTATGTCCTATCAGATTTCAAAAAACCTTGCTTAAGATTTATTTATTTGGCGATCATGTCTAAATTGTGTGCTTAACCCAGGAAGAGCTAGAAATCAAAAACAAAGGAAAAAGGTAGACATGAAACAAGGAGGTTTTGTCCAATTAAAAAACTTTTTGTATGTCACAGTTACTCAGAGACACTTTTCAGACAAGTAAACAATGAATTAACTTGATAGGGATGATATACAAATTTGATACAAAGAGCCAATGGGAGAGTTTCTGTCTAATGATCCCAGTCAATCTAATTAATGTATTCTGCTACATTACATTTTAAGAAGTGACCATTGTGTAATACACTTTGAAATATGCACAAGCTAATGGGATAAGATGCAAAAATTATTATGCTGACAGTAAATCATATTACATTCCTAATAAGCATTAACTAGATAACTAGGTCAAAGCAGTATTATCTTAATTGATTTTTCAAAAGAAACCTGACAGAAAAATGTCAATGCTCAAATATTTCTTCATGCATCATTAAAACAAGATTGGCTTTTAACAAAAGAAGAATCCTTCACAGAATTGATTCTTGCTCCAGGCTGCCTGCAAGTAAGTGTATTACATAAAAATCTATACAGGATATTAAAACAACACCACTCTGCAAGACAGTTACAATTAAAAGCTGACACTCCCCCATCATGTGTCTACTACAGTAGCTTGCCAGTAAATGTATTTAAAGTCTTCAGAGCCAGTATAAACCATACATGAAAGTCATTTAGTTTTACTATTTGAGTGCCTGGGACACACACACACACACACACACACACAAATCAGAACTTCTAATTGAATCAGTACATTAAGAACTCACCCATTTCATTACTATACAGCAATTAAAGAAACATGTAAGAAAACAAAAAAAAAAATACTACCTTGGAGATATAACCATAAATACAAGCTCTACATCTAACAAAATGGACATTTCAGTGTGAAGATGGCACCATTCTGACATCAGAAATTTACAATAGGGATTGTAAGGTAAAATGCAATATGCAGAACAAATAATATATAATAACATGCTGTATAGGTTCAAACAACAGATCTTCTTGCAGATGCAGATATGGATTGATCCAGAAAAGACTGATTGATCCATCTAAACACAAGTAAACCTTGTGTGCTCATAAACCTAAAAATTATGCATTTTAGTACATTTGTGGCTCAGTAGTACATCAGGCATTAGTTTTGTCTAAATGATAGTAGTTCATTTGCTTGTACTGCTTAATGTTGAAGTTATAAGTAGAAAATGCACATAGTAATTTCTGATAATTTTTAATATATTGTTTATACAAGAACTTTCTTAGAAATATGTAATATTGTTACAAGTTACTCAATGCAAAATAACTTGATGGCTAAATATTTTTTTTCTGAAAAAAGCCCAAGTGCCTACATGGAGTTTTCAGCATCTAAATTTTTCCTTAATGCTGAACATATTTTAGTGCCCCCGATGCAGTTTGTGAGTCATTACCACTTTTAAAAGTAAGGAATGAATTATAATAGAAATTTTAAAACATTATTTCAGGGACACAAGCTCCACAAAGGCTGAGAGAGAGGATAAGGCAAGGTAAGCTTTCAAGTTCTATGAAGATCTAGACTACAGAGGATGATTTGGAGAATGAACCTAATTCAGGAGGTGGCTCTCTCCTACACCAGCTCTGCCCCACTTCGATCTAGAGATTTTTTTTTATATCATCACCTAATTTGAATGTTCTGTTTTACATAATTTCTCTGAGATTTTAAAATAGGAAGTGTCAGGAGTGTGGTTCTCTTCTAACTCATCTCTCTTTTAAATCAGGCGTAAAAGCTGATGCAAATTTTCTAGGAAGAATGGAGTCTGACAGTCTCTGGGTAACATTAGCCCAAATAATCATAAGTTTTGTGAAAGACAGTTTTGAAGCAAGTAGTAGTGCCCTTTTCTTGTTGTTAAATGTCCCATTTCGTATTGGAGAAATGTTGTCCCTTAAATGCGTGCATAGAAGTACATGATAGAAAAAAACAGACAAATCCTGGGAAGCTGGTGCAAAGTCACCTCATGCACAGTGAATCCTGGTTGCTATTCAGCACCTTTGATCTTTGGTTGCAGCTGTGACCCAGTTTGCTCTTCAAACTGCCACAGACATTGAAAAATATTACATAAAGTGAATGTTTCCCGTTAGTAAATTAGGCTACAGCAGAGTATACAGTCCATCAGCAAGCTCTATGAAAGGGGGAGAGGTCAGGCTGTATGTTTGCTTACAGACAGGGACTCTGGAGAGCAAGTGAACCATAAAGGGTCAATAGCATTTATTACTAAAAAATCAAGTCCAACTTGCATCCATATTTCTTATGTTATCATTGCAGCCTCTGTACTAGTATAACACAAAATGTCCAAGCCACTTGTCCCAGGACTTGGCCCATCATTGGTCACTTGCCTAGATTTCTTCCTTTTCCAGGCACTCACCAGAGAAAAGACAGCAAGTAGGATCTGCTCTGAAGGCAGGCAGGAAGCAATTTTGTAGTGTGGTGGAGGAAGAAGGAAGAAAAGTATAGTTTGTGACTACCAGGATAAAGTAAGATGCAGAAGTGGGAGAAAGAAAGGTCACTGTCCTATATTTAGGGCTTCTCTTCCAAGTTCGTCCTCCTAGACATGTCCCACATGTGTTGTCTACTTGCATAATTTCAATCGATATATCAACAACAAAAGAAGTCACAGTGTGACTTCTTGGTACTTTTTTTTTTCCTGTAATAGATCAACTTGGGGGCTCGTTTGATCATTTGTCTTATGTTCTCACAGTTCCCTTCCTTATATTACCTGCATTCAACTGTTAATATGTAACTTAGAAATGTATTTTCAACGACAATTATAGCAGGAGTTTGAGATAAAGAAAAATGGTATGTTTGTTTCACTTTCCTGCCAAAGTATCTGATACTATAGATGGGAGATAGGTTCTTCAGAGATTTACTTGCATGTACTAATAGAATGGTTGATATTTTTTTTTTAGAGGGGTTTTTTTTGGTGACAGTGTCATCAGATTTGAAGAATTTGTCTCATGAGCCTTGTTCCACCTCTTTTTTCCCTCATGTTTTTCCTTATTTTGGAAAAAGACAACTGTTCTTTTCCATTTTAAACAGAAAGGGTTTCACTAAAGGTAGAAATATTTTGTATTATCGAATTCTTTTCCAAAAAATAACCGAGCCACCAACTATTGAATATCATCTCAGTTCAAAAGAGATAATATGAAGGATGATTAGAAAGATCTGATTTTCTCAAAATAAAAATTACGTCTTCAATAAAATTATAAAGCATCCATTTTAAAACAAATTACCTCTGCACTAAATTCATAGACAGCCTGTGAAACCTACGGCCAAAAAGTATCCTTGTGGCCAAGAAATTAGAAGAGCCAAGAATGGACCACATATTTCCATAGAAAGACTGAGCTCAAATGTAGTCCTATGTCACTGTTCAACAAATATCAAGAAAGTAATTTTGCTGTCTTGCAGTGTTATGTTGTTGACTGTACTGTGGATTAGTTCACTAATTTCTTGAGATACACAATTTGCTTCATTTTCTCTTAAATGCACTTTGGTCTCCTACCATATGCTTAGATAGCACTGTGTGGACAACATTTTGGTTTGATGTTCTCTAACTTCTCTTAGCATTCTTACCTGGCTTTTGGCAGTCCCCAGGATCTAATTGTGTCAATGTATTTCATTAATATTTTACCTCCTGCCTCTTTCAGATCATTATTGAAGATGCTGAATAATATTTGGTTTACACTAATTTCTGTTCCATCCTTCTCAAACCCTTCCCTAGAAAGATACCCTAGCTTTTGTTATTTATGTAGGGTTTGTGACCTAATTTTTCAAAAGTGCTTTTGCCTGGCCTGGCTC
>VZRE01010352.1:0-38056 GCA_013396775.1 Cephalopterus ornatus | reverse complement strand
TTTTTTTTTTTTTTTTTTAATGAAACACGATACTGAAAACTGTATTATAATTCCTTATTATTCGATGTGTGTTATTTCAATGAGACCTCAATATATAGTTTTGTTTCCAGAAAGCAAAATTATGTCACATTTTTACACCCACTATTTCCTAAGAAGGAAGCCTTAAATAAGGGGGTGGACAGACAACACCTTTAAAGGGGCATTACTTGAGAAAGACCTTAGAAAGAATGAATTAGAGATCAGAATTAATATTTTTGTGATTAATTTACATTTTCTATTTGTAGTATCCAAACCATAAATCAATAACTTGGATGGATCAATAACTAGATAAATATTATGAGCAGATGTTGCTTTCTCAGACATTACTGGAATTTGCTCTATTTTATTAAAAATAAGCAAAAGAATAAAACCCAAAATAAATTAGGTTTGATTAGTGTAAACACTCAGTTTGTAATCAATTTCACCTATTTTAGTCATGTAAAAGCAGTGCATATAGCTTTAACCACTTTTCTAAACTGTGTTCAAGCATGAAGAGAAAGGTATAAATAGAAGGTGATTTATACCATTCTGAGACAGATGCCTAAAACTGGTGGAACTCCTCAATTTCTGATGTCTCTGTCTCTCTCAGCTGATCTGAATAGGAACCTCATCTAGAACCCTTAGGCGGCTGAAGATGGTAATGAATAATTTCATCCTTCATGTAGATATATTTTGTCTTAATTCTTTTTGAATTATGATTCAAAAAGCTACTTTAGAGAACAATTATGTGACTTTTATAGTTTCAAGAAGGACTATTTCACACAGTTAGATGATCTGTGCAAATCACAAGTTATTTGTCTTAACTAGGACTCTGGAAACAGATGAGCTCTTACCAGTGCTGAGTACAGGGGTAGGATCACCTCCCTCAACCTATTGTCAATGCTCTTCCTAAGTGCAGCCCTGAGCGCTGCTGGCCACATTTGTCACAAGGCAACACTGGTGACTCATGTTTCACTAGGTATCCACTGCACCTTTGGGGTCTTTTCTGCAAAACTGTTTACCAGATGGTCAGTCTTCAGCCTGTACATGTCTTCCTGTAGGGATGAGACTTGGCATTTTCCGTTGCCAAACTTCATGAGATTCCTGTCAGCCCAGCTCTCTAGCTTGTCAAAGTCCTTCTGAACAGTAGTGCAACCATCGGATGCAACCATCTAACTCTTTGTCATCTGCAAAGTGGCACTCTGTTCCATCATCTAGGTTCCTAAAAAAAAATTGCTAAACAATACTGGACACAGTATTGATTCCTTGGGTGCAACACTAGTAACTGGTCTTTTCAGTTTACGTCATCATCCATTTATCTAGTCCCTGTTTCACCAGTTTATCAACAAGGATGTTATAGGAGTGCTGAAAACCTTCTAAAGCCAAGATATCCACTGATTTTCCATCATCCACTGAGCAAATAACTTATTTGTAGAAGGCTATCAGATTTGTTAGGCATTGACAGCTGACTATTCCAAATCATCTTTTTGTTTTTAATATCTTTGGAAATTGTTCTCAGAAGGATTGTTCCGTTACCTTCCCAGTCCTATAGTTTCCTTGTCCTTCTTGCACTTCTTGACTTTCGCTTTACTTTTGTCCTCCTCCAATTGCCATGACATTCCAAAGATAATTGAGCTGCACTTGCAATGGCATTGCTCATCCCCGCAATGCTTGTGGTTATATTCCATCAGGCCCCCTGGATTTGTGTTTTAAATTTTCCCTAAGTATACCTTCCTTTACTGGGGTATAAATCCACATTACTCCAGACTTTTCCACTGATCTCAGAGACCTGACACTTCTGAAGTTGCTCCATCTAGCATCAGGGGCATGTATTTTCCTCTTTTATATATATATATATATAGTTGGAAGGTGTAGGATCTGGCCAAGATGTAGATGGTATAGAATAAGGGGTGAATGATGCCCTGATTAATTTTTCACAGTAGCTGTGAGGGGGTGAAGCCTGGAACCATTTGGTTGTGTCTGGGTTGTTATTCTATACCACCTCACATCACTGCTGAGGGGCGGAAGTAAGGGACTCTCACTTCCAAGAAAAAGGAGCCTGTGGCTTGTGATTGGAGTAAAAGTGTGTGCAGAGAGTCAGACCACCATTTTGTTCATTGTCACGGAGTTGTGCCGCATCAGGTCAGGGAGCATTTTGCATGTAAAACACCCTCTCTAACCCTGTTGTTATTAGTATTGTTGCTATTACTGTTCACTTTCTAATCTCATTGTTTCCAGTAAATTTTTCTTATCTCTGCCTGTTGTCTTTCTCACTGGAGGTAGTGGAGGGAGGGAAGCAGGAGCACCTTTCCTAAACCATGATAATGAGGGACAAAATCTCTGATCAAAGAGATGAAATGTTGGTCAGATATGGTCATCTTGACAACCACAAAGAAAATGAAATCTCATTCACTTTTGGCAGATCTTTCTCGTATGTGCTTATTGAAACCCAAGAGATCTCCCCTATGTAGTCTTTTTTCTGCCATCTTTGCATCTGATAAAAATTTTTAAGGGTAGGTAGGATTTCAACCTGCTATTTAAACCTCATAAACCACATACCAAAAAAAAAGAATAAATCATTCCAAATCTATATTTATAGTCAATGTTGGTGTATTGGGTTTGTGTGGCCGGGTTTTGGTGGCAGGGGGGCAACAGGAGTGGCTTCTGTGAGAAGCCACTACCGTGTCCTGAAAAGCCAATGACAGCTGGTTCCAGGATGGACCTGGCCAAGGCTGAGCCAATCAGGATTGGTAGTAAAACCTCTGTGGTAACATATTTAAGAAGGAGAAAAAAAAAGTTGGGGGGCAGAAGAAAATTGCAGCCAAAGAAGAGCAGAATGTGAACATGTGCACAACTCTGCAGCCACTGAGATCAGTAGAGAAGGAGGGGGAGAAGGTGCTCCAGGCACCAGAGCTAAGGTTCCCCTGTAGTCCATGGCGCAGACCACAGTGAAGCAGCCCGTGGGGGACCATGGGAGTGCAGGGATTCAATTGCAGCCCATGGAGGAGCCCATTCCAGAGCAGGTGAATGCCCAGGGCTGTAACCCCATGGAAGGCCCATGCTGCAGCAGGGGCCTGGCAGGGACCTGCTGACCCGTGAGGATGGGAGCCCATACTGGAGCTGGTTTTCCTGGAAGGACTTGTGGCCCTGTGGAGAATCCACGCTGGAGCAGCCTGTGCCTGAAGGACTGCACCCCATGGAAAAATGACCCACGCGGCAGCAGTTTGTGCAGAACTGTTGCCTGTGGGAGGGACCCTGCACTGGAGCAGGGGAAGGACTCATCTCTCTGAGCAGCAGCAGAAACAACAACTAACTGAAACCCTCATTCCCTGTCTCCCTGTGCTGCTGGTGAGGGAGGAGGAAGAACTTGGAAGGAGGGAAAGGTGAGGGGAAGGTGTTTTTAAGATTTCTTTTGCTTCTCATTCTCTGGCTCTGATTCTGTTAGTAATAAATGTAATTAATATCTCCATTTTAAGTCTGTTTTGCCCGTGATAGTTATCAGTACCTGATCTCTCCTGGTCGTTATCTCAGCTTATGAATGCTTCATTATATTTTCTCTCCTCTGTCCAGTTGCAGAGGGGAGTGAGAGAGAGGCTTTAGTGAGTATCTGGCTTCCAGCCAGGGTCAACCCACTACAGTGGGTTATTTTCTTTGCAGTTCATAAGAGGAGGGGAGAAATAACAATATTTCCAGATGTCATCAATTAGTGAAAGTTAATTCAGGTCACTGAGCACTTCTACTTTTAAAATCTTGGGTTGAGTTACTTAGGATATTTTCTTCTAGTTGATGGGGTTAAATTTTTCTGTGCCATAAATCTTCAAGAAACTCATTTTTTTGCAGACAATCTTTAATCTAGGAATAATTGTAGATGAAATTTGCTAGACTTGATGGTCTACCACAAAAATACACTTTTTGTGATCTCTGTGAAAATATACTTGAGCTAAGAAACATGCTTCTGAACATCTCTTTGCAACTTTGCAATGTTAGAGTTTCTCAGGTTATCTGTTCTAGTCATGTTGCATCATGAACAGGCTGAGGCAGTGAACAGCTTTCACTGTAATTATTCACCCGAACATCGAGGGACCAAAATCATAAAAGGAAAGGCCAGAAGGAAATTAATAATTGAGTATTCAGAAAAGGGTAAAAGGAGTTAAGTAAATAAGGCCCAGGGCTACATATTCAGTTCTGCTAAATCTCAGCCTTTCCCGACTGTCTACCCTACTTTCTCACCCTTTTTAGTGTGGTCCTGCTGTGAAATGCATGGTACTCCCTAAGGCTGAGAAAGGAAAGAGAATGTTGAAGAACTGGAATTACAGGAGGAGCAGACAGAGGCCAGTGGGGTACTAATTTGGAGTTAAGTGCTGAGACTTGAGACTGGTAGAAACTAGAAGTGAAATTTTTGGAATTTGAGGAGAATCTGAAACAGCATAATCTCAGTGGAACCTCCTCATTAGGGAGTGCCAGAAATCAGCCTGATCCATAAATATGCAAGTCTCAGTAACAGCAAAGCAAATAGACTGGACAGTAAAATCTGAAAAGTCAAAAATACCTGTTTACCACAGGGAAAGAAAATTCTTAGTGTCATTCTTTAATTTTCTTTTCTGTTGACAAGATTTTTTTCAAAAACTTCTAAGATTGGTATCCAACCAAAAAAAGTAACATCAAGTTTTATTTTATTGTACTCCATATTCGTTGAGCCCCCTCTAGGTATTACTGGTCAAGTTTCTAGAGAAAATAAAGACATTAACACAACTTTCAGCAGTTTTCCTCTATTTGTTGAATATGGTGTTTAGGAAGTAAATTATCCTCTGAGTTTTTTTTAAAAATGTCTTAATCTTACACTGCAAAATAGAGAGAAAAAAGTGTGCTTAAATATTAAAGGAAAATGTAGAACGAAAATTTTGGCTTGCTCTCTGAATCCCAGAAGTCTGGTCTTTCTCTATAGAACACATATAGACATTGCACAGGCCTGTGATTGTCACATTTTTTTATATGTTTTAAAGATGAATAAAACATTGCTGTTGCTTGGTTTGTATAATAATGTCTCAACAAGATGTATAGGGCAGTTTTTACTTCAAATGTGTGGTTCAAGGCATCACTGTGCTAGCTTCTAAGTTTAAAAAGAGCTTATAGAGTTCAACTTTGGCTTTTACTTAAGAAAATATCATTTAAAATCAATTTTGTAATTAAAATGAAGGTACAAAACACAATATCCCGTCTTCACGAAAAAGAAAAGGACAAACAATGAAATTTCTGACCTGAGCTCATAATCCTGTATTTTCTCTGCAACAACAACTTGGTGTGATGTATTATGACATTATTAAAATATATTTAATTTAAAATAATAAAGAAGCCTACTCAGATCCATTTACATGTTCAGTTCTACCCCCTGAAAGAAAGTAGATGGATAATGAAGTTGAATAATGGATTCAGATGTAACAGTTAAAGTTTTATCTAAATAAACCAAACCAACAAAACAGTTGAACACGTCATGATCAGATCCCACCCACTGATCTCTCTGCAGGGTTCCCACAGCAACCAACATTTTAACACACAGTTCTTGCAGTTAAAATAGTTCACTTACAAGTGTACTTTTAGTGCCATGATTCTAAATAAAGTATAAGGCTATTTTTTTGTGTACAGTGTTGGGTTTCTGTGCTGTTTCACTAAAAAAAGATGGAGAAAACCAAAGTTTTACCAAAAAAACCCAACAAAACAAACCAAAATGCAGTAGTGGAAAGACTCACATGTTCCCTAAAATACAAGTATTTTTCCATTTCAGTATCCATCTGTGCTCTGCTATGGTGACTTCCCTCTTTTTAAGTTCTGTATGGTCAAACTCACTTGGAATTTGGGATCGAGCTGGACAATTCTGGAGCAACAGCAGCTGTCCTATGTCCCTTATGAAAACCGTAATTATGACTGCTTCTTGAACAATTCCATTTCTGCCATTATTCTTCTTGTAAAGTGGGGTTGTTCTAAGTATAAAGGGAAGTCAGCCAAAATGGGAAGCCCATTTCCTGAGAAAAGAAGAGCCACGGAAACATCAGTTCATATACATGCAAGCTATACAAAATCAAATACCACAGAAATCCCAGGTCACCAGAATTCAATGTTTGTTTTTTTTTTAAATCTAATCTAGATTGCATTTTTAAAATGGGAAATCCAAAATCAGATGGAACTTTTTGTTTCTCTTCCACTGATTTCTTTTCCCACATTTTAGATTCAGGCCTTACAAAATAAACAAGGCAAAGCCCCCCCTTCTCTGTCTCACACCCTATCTTCTTGCATTTTTCTGTGACTTCCACCTTCTTCAGCTTTGGAAAAATGGCAGGGAAGTACAGCAAAAATAACCTCAACAACTTCACTACTTTTTGTATATCTTTCCAAACCTGGACCAATGTTAGGAAAAAACAAGATGAGAAATGGGAGCATGTGTGTCCATGTGTACCTGCATGTAAACTTCTTGAAACATTTCGTTTGACTGCCTTGGGCTGGAGCACACAACTTACAGGCAGAAAGACAAGGCAGTGCATTTGTTTAGCCTACAAAAGGAATTGTTAATAAGGGGAGATCTGATTGAGGTCTTCCATTTTCTTAAGTAGGAAGTACAGAACTTACGAGGACAACAGAGACATGCACTTCTGTGAGATGCACAGCAAAATGACAAGAGGCCACACTTAGATTGTTCAACATATAAAATCCCAATTAGATGCAAGTAGAAGTGAGTTCACTGTGATGGTAGTTTACTACTGGAAGAAGCTGATGAGCTTCACATTCTTCTCATCCAGGGCTCATACAAGATCCTGAGCAAACTTTCCAAAATCTAAAACTTGCCCTGCCTGGAGAAGGAGAGTGAAAGAGAGCTTCTCTTCAACCTGCACTTTTCCGAAATTCTACATTTTCTGCGACTTCATGCTAAACCAGTAAAAACCCAGAAATCTCTGGTCTAAAAAAAATGCTATGCCTTTCACAAAAGTGATTCTTCGAAAAACCCCCTGAACAATGAAATCTCAGTTCTCCTATACCCCCACCTCCTCATCCCGCCTTCAGACATTAAAAAAAAAAAAAAAAAAAAAAATTCAAAAAAAAAACAAAAAAAAAAAAAAAATTTTCACAGAAAATACAAAAGAAAAAAAATTTGACCTACCAGATATTATATGATATATAAGACTTTCCAAAAAATTAATTCCACAGAATCCTAATTTATGAGAAGATGTAAGCTTCTACACTGATCTTTTTCCCTATTACATTGGGTTTTTTCCTTTCAACAGTATGACTGCACTTCAAATTCTATTACGTTTACAGCTTAGTTCAGATAGGTTGTAATTTGAGGTTTTGGCTACATTTTAAATATGTATTTGAATCTGTGATCTACTGAGAAATCTGTTTCTACTGAGATGTAATCTTATTGATTTACTTGTTGGGTACCCAATTCATGAACAAAAATATAATTGAAAAACCTGTGAAGAGGAATTTATTTGTTTGATAACAACTTACATCTTTTATTCCTTGCTTATTTCAAACTCTAATTAGTTTTAACAGATGATTTAAATCTATAGGAGTGACAGGATCAGGAGGTAAATTGCTTTCTTAATAACTATTTAACATGACTTTGATGTTTAAATGTATAATGTCACCTACATAAGGAACATCAGATATCACTGAATATATCTATAACATGGTTTTGTAACACGGTGATAAACACTAAATTCAGAGTATACACAATTGACTTTCTCTTAATGCACCACTTGGACTGTTCCGAAAGTATCCACTAAATGTCAGATGAAGCTACCTACATATACAGGTATGTGTATATATAATTTGTAAATTGACTGCATGTGTGTATGTATAAAAGTAGTATTGTACCCAAAAGTCCAAGTCAAGACATGACAAGATTAAAAATCTTGCTGTTTACATGATCTGTTTTCCTGTACTGTGCCAGATACAAATAAGTTTAGTTTTGCTTTCAGATCTGTGAAATCTCTGCTGTTATATAGGGACAACCAAGAAAAAATCCAAATAGAATATTATTTGCCACTGCAAAGGCAAGAAAATACTGAAATTTGGCAATCCTAAAATTATAGGACTCACAAGTAAGCACCAAATGTGAATATTAGTCTTGCTAGTTTGAATGTCAATGGGAAGTAAAACGATGAACACAGCTAGCATGAAAATTAGGGATTTTAAAGTTTCTATTAGTAGGAAAAACTCAACAAAGATCAAAATTCTGATAGATATTAAATACAACTTTCCAGCTTGTTAAAAATGGATACACTCAAGTGAACAAAACCAGAAATTTTCTTCAGCAATACGGGTCAGTATTAAGGAAAGTTAATCTAAAAGCATGGTAGTTTCACAGATATTTCTAAAGTGAATGTCTACTTCAACAGTTATTAATATTATTTAATGGGTTAGGGAACTACATAATTTGAAAATTCATACACCAAGTAATTCCCTGTAATCATACTGATTTGTCATGGCGGCAAGTCACAATTTAATCTGTATTCTGTTTAGTTCTCATCCAAAGTAGCCTCTATATAAATAGTAAAAAAGGAAGCAGTTGATAGCAACAATAATGTGGTACCAAATTATGGCAAAATTCCTTTTTTAGTTATAAAATTCTTAACTATATTCATGTTCAAAGTGCTCAAAAATGACATATATTTATAAATTGATGGAAATATGCAAATTTTACAACTTTTTAAGGTGAGACCATGATGATTTAACTTTGTTTTCATTTTCAAATTAAATCATATGTGATTTAATTTGTGAGGAAACAAGAAAATCTTGGCTTCTCTGGGGTGTTCTTAGAGGAGGATGTTTCAAAGATATCTTGTTTTACAAATAATGTGGCAGAAATATAATGATGAATCACAATAAAACTGTTTATGTCTTTCATTTGCTATGTCCTTACAAATGCATTTAGTACTGATGTACTAAAATACTTACATTAAATAGCAAGAAATGCCTAACATTAAACAAAATGTGACATTCATATATATTTATGTTACATCAAATAATAATATAGAACAGCACAAATCTTATTGCACAGCCATCTGCAGTAAGAGAAGGCCTTGACCAAGCAGAACCAATGTGATTTCACTGTGCAAAATGAAAATTTGGATGCTAGCAAGTAGGGATGGTCAGGAATTCTTCAGTAAAAGTTTATTGTGATAAAAAGCTGATTCATCCTAACTAAAACTTTTCTCTGGAACCTTTATGAAAACATTTTCATTAAGTAGCGTTTCATCAGGTCTGGGATAAGACACCTTGTCAGAGACAAAGACTACAGGGAATTCAGCACTCCCAGTGTGGAGATGTAGCTCCTATCAGGCAAACCTAGGATTTGGAAATAGAGCTCCAAGCCCCTCTGTGGACAGGCCAAACCTCTGTCTGGCAGGAGGACTTACATTTTTGCCCTGGCATTTCCAAAGCGTGTCAAACATGCATGGCACCTCTAACTCATGGAAACAAAATGAGCTGGATGCGGTCAGAACGCAAGGGGCATTATACATGTGGATGAAAGTATTCACTGGGAGATTGACAGTGACAGTTTCTCCAGGACTTTTACATGTCCTGGCCGCGTGGGCCCACCCATAGGTGGCATAAGGAATATGCACAGGGAAATCTAAGCCCATGATAGATCCAACTATGAGCTATTCTAAGTACCTAAATTTGTAAGATTATCACAGAGTGAGATGTGGACAACTGTCATTGTCAATACCTTCCACGAAATGGCCTGCTTGCTTCTAGCCAGCCTGGCCAGGTAACAACATTGATCACTTGTGTCTATTAACACTAACTTCCTTGTAAATCATGTAGGAACCTTCCCACTTTGAGTTTCCTGCTGTTCTAGGACATGCAAAAGCCTTTCCCCCTCCTAATCCTAGCAGCTACCTCTAGGCAATAATCCTATAATAAAGCCAGCTCTTGAGAATGAATATGAGTCCAAATGAACAGGCTAATGTTTATGAATATTAAAATATTAAAAGGAAACAAAGTTAAGTATCACCTTTACCTTTTTGTTTTGTTCATGACTGTCAATATTGAATGTTTCTAAAAGGGAGAAATTGCAACTGTTGCTAATGTCTCACCTCAAACAGCTAGACTGCATCTGAAATCAGATTGCCCTATATAATTTTCAGATGGGCCATTTAAAGATTAATGTTATGAATTTTCCATGACTTCAGAGCACTGAGTATCTAAGTGTCGTGTATACATTGCTTGCAGGTTTATTTCTGGTGTAAGTATGTAAACAAGAATGTGACTAGTGGTAAGAACAAGAAAAACCTATGTGACAATTGTTCTATTTCCACTATTCCTCTGCAGTGGGTCTTAGGAGGCCTGAGTTCCTTCTGCTTCTGAGATTTTTAACAATTTGAGTACTAAATGAACAAGTTGAATTTAGTGTAGTTATATCATGAGAAAAAATAGCCTTATCTCTTGGGGGAGCAGCGGAATATTGTGCAGAGACCATTCCCCTGACATCAACTGTGTTTGGCAGATGGTGCTGTCAGTTCAGGTCTGTGTTTATTCTATCATGCATGTGGTAGCATATTTTAAAATGTACAATCTCATGTATTATCTATGGGCTAAAAGCATGCAACACAAGTGGGACTATATCACAGGAGTTAAACTTCTGTAAACAACTAGCAGCGGTTGTGTAAATGCTATTTTCTTGACATAAATAACAGAAACATATGGCCAGAGACAGGAAGTGGGTGATACCTGGATAGATTGATATCCTGCTAGACAAGTGGCTGTATTTATGACATGATTCTGCCTGACAGTGAAAGAGGAGGGGAGGAGAGCTAATGACTTTTTCATGAACTCTCTGACAACATACATTTGACCACTGAATAGCTTTGCTCAACAATCTGATTCTCAGCACTGTTGTTAAATACATGCAATGAAGATGAAGAAATATTGGGGTCAGAAGTAGAAGGCAAAACTCTTATTTCCCATTTTGTTACAGCAACCTGTATTGAAGCAACATTGTTATTCCAATAGTTTAGTACCCACATGATTTCCAAACACTACTCCTTTACTGAAGAATACATGTTACAGGAAGTAGTTGACCTACTGTAAGAAGAATTTTCCTGTTATGGCCTGAACTTTAAGTGAGAGGTTTTTAATACCACACCACCTATTTTACAATCTTTCTTCTTTTCTTTTTCCTCATAAAAATCCTGGCTACAATAAGTTTAAACCCTCCAGCATAGAAATTATCACTTTCTCGTATTTGAATGTTACTCACTGAAGGTACTGAATCATAGTAAAACACTTCACTAAATGTGACTCTTCCACAACATTTCAGAACAGTGATATGTAATGTTTCTTGTGTCTGAGCTATTCTGTTTTCAAAATTTACCCAGTTTACAAAGACCCACAGCAGTTTCTGATAACTGGATGAGATTCTTCCACCCAATTATAAATGCAGGCTAATTTAGGTTTACTGGCACATCTATGTAACTGCTCTTTACTCTAATTCTGCCCTTGTCAGTAAAGATTCAAGCTGTCTTCCTTTTAGCATAGACCCATAACTTCCTGAAGTATATGCTTATTTACTTTAAAATGATGCTCATGATGCACTTGAATCTCCTCTAGATCACTCTTTCAGTTTTAATAGGTCTGCAAAGCCAAGTCAGGCTGAGATCAAATTTGCATTTTTTTGACCTGTCTAGTCAACATAAGAAGAATGACTCCTGTAGAAAGGTGTTTGAATATTACCTTTTCAGTCTTCCTTACATATTGTTAAATATAGAAAAATGTCCAAGAAGGATATACATAAGGAGAAAAGTGCACTTGTGGTGAGAAAGTTGCCAGGACCGGTTCCTAAGATTCAGAAGAAAACTATCTTCAGGAATAAATCTACTTTTGCAAACCAATTCAAACAAAAGACTGCTTCCAGAATTCACTTTCAACTTGCAGAGCATGACAAGGAAGCTGTTGAAATCCTAGAGTCCTAGAGCCGAATCCTAGAACCTTTAAGGTAAAGTATTTTTAAATGAAGCAAAATAAGACCCAGCATGCCTGAGGTTCAAACCAGCCTTTTCATCCGATTCAGAATATTACAACCATCTGGAATACTCAGTCATCTTTTCCTGTCTTTCTGTGCAAGGGTCTGATGAGCTCTGTCCCACAAGGTACCCCGGAGGGAAGCATTCCCATTATTTACAGTACCCTGGTTGTTAAAATACAGACCTACTATGTGGGAGGCCAGAGCTCAAATTCCTACTTTGCCTCAGCAGGCATGCCTCTGTGAAGTGCCTCATCAACACCAAATAGCGTATTCCAGGAAGTCTGCCTGTTTGCCATATCCTCCCATTGCCTCTGTTCCACTATGCTCAACATCACCGAATGTGCACTGGTGCAGGAACTCAACACCCGATTGATTAGGATGCCAACAAGCAATAACCTATGTTTTTAGCCTTGTTACAGTGCATATTTAATTACTTATATAAAATGTAGTTATCAAGAAAACACTTTTTGCCAATCCTCTTGATTTCTTGTTGGATCTTGACATTTAATTGAAATAGAGGAAAATAACACTAAGCATTAACATTAAGAGCTGATGTAATAATCCTAGGTTTTATGCAGCATTTCCAAAGGGCCAGTGGCCAGATCTTTGACATGGTAACACTTTGTTTTACTGTACACTCTTAACGTGGCTTTTACAAAGCAGAAGAAAATGAAACTGCTCAGGCTTTCTAGACAGAAAGTGAAAATGTACCACAAGGAGCAGAGGGATCCCTAGATATGGCTTGCACATCTTAGGCTGTTATGTCAACCCTCAAAATCTGGACCCCCAAGAGACAGAAATTAGTTATGTCCCTCAATTATAATTTCCAACACTGAGATATATTTGCTAAACACCTTCTAGCTTGTATCAAGTTACAGTTAATAAAATGACATTTAGAACTATAATTAGCAGATAATCACCTAGTCACCACCTGCTGATAAGTGGTCATGATTTCAACATCTGAGTTACAGCTGATTCCTGAAAAATGTTGTGTGAATCAAGAATATTTACGTGTACATTAATAATCATACTCTTGGCATCTCAAACAATCTGCATGTAAATGCAGGGGAAAAAAGGCTCTTTTCCCACAGAGTTCCTCATTATCTGCTTCAGCGGGAACATTTAATCATTTCTGAGACGTTGGGGAAAACCAGCAGTGGCACAGATACTTTCCTTGAGTTTGTGCTGTTGTATCATAGTTGTAAACAGAAGGAATCACTCATGTAGCTTAGTGTCCACGAACTGAGCAAAGCACCTGCACAGGGAAGTGTTGGCAAGCTCAACCTGTCATCCCCCGCTATTTTCAGTGAAGCCCCTTGAGTGCTTTCTAGAAAACAAAAAAAGAGGAAACATATGCTCATGCAGAGCTTGAAACTGGAGGGAATGTGCAGCAGTCTAATAAATGCATAAAGGTTGATTTTCTGACTTCTTTCTGTTGCTAATTTCTCTACATCTTGGATCCTTTCACTGTATGTCTGACTGCATGGATTGATCTAGTGAATAGCAGAGGGAATATTCATTATATGTGAGAAAATTATGTTTCTTGCAAGGATTCCTTTAAAAATTAAATTCTTTTTGAGGACTGTCAGCATGAGAGAAGATGTCTTCATAGTTCTACAGATAGGTGGGGTTTTTTTCTCCTAGCTTCATTTCCCAGAGAAATATAAGACAATACTCACCAAAATATTTCTTGAGAGCTGATCATATTCAACCATTGTATATGGATCTGAAAAAAATATTCATCTCCGCTGATGTCATATTAGCCAACGGTGTTGTTAAGCTTCTGTTACTGTGAATGAACAGAAAATAATCCATAAAATTAAACTGACGGTGTTTCAACTTTAAATCAGTTTTCTCGATATTAAAAAAAAAAAAAAAAAAAGAGAGAGAGGAACCCCTAAACCCTAGCATTCTTCCAAAGACTAGCTTTTCTTTTTTCCCCTAATCATTTTGCCATGTGCATATCAGTCAAGTATCTCCTGCCATAAGGCTTGAGGATTGTGACGGTCAAACAGTTTTTTAGACATACTTGTTTCTGCCCCATGCTGGGTGGGACAAGAGTACCTGTCTCTCATCACAGCTCAGTTTTTATTCCTCACTCTTAAATTAATTTTTTCCCAACCATAACAACCTTGAGCTATCACAAGTCAGAGGCAGCTTGGTATATGTTTGTTCACCTCAAAAGCAAAAGAGACTCTTTTTTTGTTTGGGGAAATACTAGAGCTATACCAGCTATCTCTCAGACGCTACCTCTGTGGACCCTTTCCAGCTCTTTCATGTAGAGCTGGCATAAAAAAAAAGCTGCAGTGAATAAGTGATACAGCCAAATGATCAAGCTGTGAAAAACCTGATGGCCCCAGCATAATCTTCCCTGAGATGTATGAACTTTGGTGAAATTCAGGCGTACTTGAAAACCACCTGTGCAAACTGGAGAGTCTTG
Source organism: Cephalopterus ornatus (assembly GCA_013396775.1). Taxonomy (NCBI): domain Eukaryota; kingdom Metazoa; phylum Chordata; class Aves; order Passeriformes; family Cotingidae; genus Cephalopterus; species Cephalopterus ornatus. Next base: position 23,573 of record VZRE01010352.1, on the reverse strand, counting down.
TACATGATGAATTTCCACAAAGTTATCAAGTAATACAATGTTCACTGCTTCGTTACACTGCACAAGTAGATATGCACAAGTAGACAACTTGATTATGTCAATATTCTACACAGAAACAAACAACAGGAAAGAAAGATAAAAGAAAAATAAATAAAAAATATCAGAGCAACATTTCTTAAATTTCTATGTAGAGTTTTTGAAGATACCTGTTATTCTTTTTCTATTAATTTTCATGAAAATTTTCTTTCATTCTTATTTTGTTTTCAGCACAGTATCAGGCTGCTATACTTTACTTGAACAAAGATCTTAAATGTATCATAAAACCCAGTCTCTTTCATGACATTTAAAAATCCTCTGGAGTCGAAAACAGAGTACTTTAGAGCCATTAGCAGAAAACTGCTTAACTACAAATGGTCTGGTTGGTATATAACACGCTTAATGTTAAAGCTGTTCCCAAGGTAAACATTCTGTAGTGGCTTTACAAATAGCGCATAGTAAAAAAATAATGGGATTTGTAATTGTTCAGTCATCTGCACAATATAAAAGTTAAGTATCTTAACTATACGGAAAATGTGTTCAGGCCCTGCAATGTTAAATCTAGTGTCTTCTGCACTTTGTGCCTGTTGTTATAAAACAAGGAGAAAACAAGCTGTCTATAGAGAATCTGATGCAGTGCTTTCCCATATGTCAGTCTCTAGGACAAGGCAATATTAATGTCTGAGTGGTCAGCTCCTTTCGTATACTACTAATGTACTGGAAAGTCTTCCGCACTCAGTGCTTTCCTTCACGTCTCAGGACATCTCGAGCTAGAGCACTTCCCCACACAGAACAATATGGCCTTCTCTTGGAAAAGCCCTCTGGGCTGATCATTGTCAGGTTATGTTATGTTTTAACAGTAGGCACTTCAATGCTAGTTTTGTGCAGAGCTGTAGCAGGAACAAGAGGTCTAAACAAACAGAAGGGCCACTAGAGCCCTTTCATTTATCATTCTAACCTGACAGAAGCCCCTATCTATTCCCTAGCTTTGCTGAATTTTACACAATATTTTTAAAACTTCTGCTTTCAAATGTAGTTAACCTTGTACTTGGCCCTTCTGCATAATCATTTTCTTCCTCACTGTTTAGATAAGTCAGTCTGAGAAATTTGAAGGGAAATGTAAAATCAGTGGTATCAGTTTGAAAGGTTTAAATGTAGCCTAAACAAATATTATTAAAAATAATGGTGTTAATACTTGCATAGCATCTTTTAGCCAAATATGCTATGAAGGTGTGAATTAATTAGTGCTCACATCACAACACCCCTGTGAATTAGTCAAGAATTATTATAGCAAATATTCACAGGAAGAAACAGATATAAAGAGAATATAAGCGTTGCCTAGGTAACACAGGGAATGGCAAAAGTGGGATTTAAGCCCAATTTTTTTCACACTGTTCATTAAAAACATTGTCTCTTAATAAATGAGAGTGTATCATCAGTCCATCTTAAGCAAGCAATTGCTTACCATAAGAGTTGTGATAAACTTTCCTTAAACACATGGTTAGAAAATGCTCCTTGAGCAGGAATTCTCAGTCCGAGTCTGTTCAGGTAACTAAAAATGCACTGAAAAGCTAGCCACAGCATTTTCCCACTGTCTGTTTGCCAGTAACAATGGCAATACAGTTTGGAAAGCTATTTTTTTTAGAGTTTCAGATTGGGTTCACTGCCTTTCGTCATGCAGCTGAAGCCAAGCATTATTTCAGTATTCATCATTCAATATTCAGTATTTCTGTATCTCGAATGAACTTTCCTCATGTGATCATAAAGAGACTTGTCTCCCAGCACTGAGACGGGAAAGACATATCCTCAAGAAGTACTGGCAATATGGTTAAAAGAAATGCAAAATATTTTACATGGAAAATGAACATTAAGACAGAACTCTGTTGGAGTGATTTATTTAGAAGAACTACTTGGACCAGACACAGAAGGTCTTTCTGTCTCATGGTAATGGATATGTTTTGCTCACTTTTAGAAAGGGATTGGTTTGGTTGGGTGATGATTTTAATAAAGGGTGAGAGAAAATTTATGAGTCTGAAAGGAAGATTAGTAACATGGGAGATTTTGTATTTGGGGTATGAAAATATGCTGCATTTGTTGGAAGTAATGCTGTTTTGACGGAAAAGTGATTAATTTCCTGAGAGTTGTAAGGTACATCTTTGGCTCAGAGAAGGATGATGATGGGGAATGTTAAATACTTCAGTGTATTTGTGAGAAGTATGCGAGATTTGAGCAAGTGTTGAATCTGTGAGATTAATGGGGAATTGGTGGCACAGGGGAAGGATTAAATGTGTAGTTATGGGATTGAGACCTGAGAGATTCCGAAAGATTGGGTTGGGAGGCACCATTTTGGTCATTGAGTCCTTTTGCTTACAATCTCAGCTGTGTGATAGATGTTTATTTTAGATTTATCCACATAACATCTATTTTGCTTTCTTCCACCTATCACATTTCCTAGGACCAAAGGAAAATTAAGATCTTTAATAAAAATCAAAACTACAGTATGCTGACAGAGTTGAAGGGAATGCTCCCCACCTCCAGCTCCCCAGGTTCCGGAATAGGGAGCTCAGAGCTCAGGAACTCACACACACACCGGATCAGGGCTGGCAGGCAAAGAGGGTTTATTCAAAAGTTCCCGGTTCTTTAAAGGGACATCGGGGGAGGGATTAACAACGAGAGGTGATTGGGGTGATTGGGTAAGACTCAGGGAGAAGGGCTGACCCACATCCAATAGGAACCCAGGGACCGGGGAAAGACATGGGGAGCAACCAATGAAGCTACATCGGAGGCAGGCCTACAACGGAGGCCGGGCTGCTGCTGTGATGAGCTGTTTCCTCTTCCAATCCTGGTATCGCTGGTTTTCTGCTCGCTCGGCTGAGTCTGGGGGCTGGCGGCATGTTCTCTCTTCTTTCCGCTCCTGAAAGCTTATATGATCACCAACAGTATGCCACAGAAAGGACACGGAAGAGGCTATGGTCACCTCCAATAGCTATGTCCCTGCATTATCAGGGAAGCAATTATATAAAACTCTCAAGTGAGCCCAGAAAGCAAGCGCTATGCTCCTAGTACAAAAGTGCATCGAATTTCAAGTAAAGGAAATCTTCTCTTCTAAAGCCAAACCAAGTGGACATTTCATCCTGTACAAATGAGAGAGATACAATAGTACAGCACTGAACATTAATCACGGTAGAATAACAGCAGAAGCATCTGAATATCCTTTCTATACCTTTTTGCTAATTATGGTCAATTTCCAACACTTCACAGGAAAGAGCTTTCCTTCCTATAAAAAACTTTTTTACCAAGATTTGAAAATATTCCTTCCTTGTTTCCAGAGGTGACTATCAGAGATGCAAAGCACAAGATGCTGTCTATATGCAGTGTAAATAGCACTCATTTCAACTCCCTTGACACACTGGATACCTAATAATTCCTATCACAAGCCTAATCTCTTTTTTTCCCAGAATTTTCTTTGCAAGTTTTAAAATCTTTCCTTCTTAGTACCATCTTACTTTGACGTTTAAGTATTTAGCCCTGATTGTGTTTCTGAGTTATTACATTCTCTCTAAACCTTCTTTTATTAACTCTAAATAAGTTAGATATTTTTAATCTATTTTCACAAAATAGCTACTGCATGTTCCTAATAAATCTTTCCTGAATTTAGCTCTATATTTCCTGAGTAGAAATGATTAGCCCCGCATATAACGTTCCCAAAAAAGTCTTATGATTGTCTTCCCTCATGGTACCAGTCATCCTGGTCTGTGACAAAATAACCTGTTCTAATGCATCCTGGAACTTGCCATTCTTTTTCACAACTGCATCACATACGCACAAGTTTTCCTCCATTTCATTAATTTCCCGTTGAAAAGACCACAGTCCTCACACTTCTTGTTGTCTGGACCCAAGCACATCTCATTGTGTTCCATGAGAATAATTTCCATCCTGCTTCTGTCAATCTAAACAGCCAAACTATCAAATTCCTTTTATGCCCTAAGAAATGGCAAGAACTTATACTGTTCCAAAATGTCACAGTTGCCCCTAAAAATCAAAATAGTCTTCTGTGAGAAGGCAAGATAACTACTTCTTGAAGCATGCCATTGATATTTTGTACTGTAGTTTCTAGAGCACTGAGTGAACAGCACTAAGGCATGAGTGTGCAACTATGACAAATGCTGTTTCAGCCTTGAGTCAAATACAGTTTGAGTGACAGTAGTGTGTAAATCCAAACAGATGAGGTGAATAAAAGATAATAGTGAGAAAATTTTGATTGACAGATGCACCTCAGTGACTACTTCTACTCTTCGAAAGGATTTTGTGCACAGATTCTGTGTTTGGGATTTGGAAGCCAGCAGGGGATCATTTGTAAGTTTTAGTCTTTTTGATCCCTGACCCAGTGGACAAGGAAAGACTTGTCAGGAAAAACACTGTGTTTGGGGGAGCAGCTAAGTACAAGATGCTTAGTACAAGTTAGTCTGATCTAAATATTGTTTTAGGATTTCAGCTGACCAAGATGTTGTCCTATTCATGCTGTTTAATGTGCAATAGGATTAAAAGCATGCATAATCTGAGCATGTATGAAACCCTCGAGACCCAGTTGAATGGCGTGCTGAGGCTTTTGGCTCAGATCCTACCCAAGAGGTATTAATTTGGGTATGAATCAAATGAGGCTGGGACTGGTGCTGTTGTGCTAGTTACTGCTGATGTCAAATTTAAAGTCTCTCAGTGCTAATAAAGAATGTTGTCCAGCTTGTGAGAATGTATTAAGAAGGTCAGAGTAGTGGTATTCAATGTCGATTAGGTCTGAAGCTCTGTGAGTGATGAATTCAAGGTTGCCAAACTTTCCACCCATCCTGAGTCTTCCTGTCCCACAGATCATAAGCAGTGTCCCAAGTCTCTCCTTTATTTGGTCTCCTCAGGAGGTTTCTGGTAATATAACTAGAGAAACACAGAGGATTTGAAAGGAATAATAAATAGTTATGAGCCAAATTGAAATGTTCTTTGCTCATAGTGGTTGCTGGGACTACTAACAAAAGAAATTACTTATGAATGCAAGTAATGGGTTTCCAATGTATTGATGTACACAGAAGACCAGATTAAATTGGATCTCTTGGGCTGAAGTTCCTCTGTCGTGTGACATTTAACCCTAATGGTATATGGGCACTTGTGGCTTGAATGACAGGAGATGACTGCACTAGTAAGTGGGTCTGGTAGACAGTAGACAAGAGAGATGACTTCAAGCTGGTATAAGGCTAACGAAAGCAAGATGCCACCAGTGGAAATAGTGTGCGAGTCAAGGAAACAAGTAAAACTTCCCATTTGTCTTTTATGTCCAATAGTATGGGGGCCTTCCCAAATTCTCCAACCACCTTTTGTATAAAATAATTTAAACTAAAAAAAATGTTCAAAATTTTATTTAAATTATGAATATTTCTAACAGTGAAATTATTATACTATGTCTGGGGAGATCAGAATCACCTTAAGGAACAGAATCATGAACTTCCTAATGGATACTATGAATATACATTGTGCATGCTTTCTTTTTCTCTCAGTTCTTTATGGAATCAACATTTCATTACATAGGAGAAATATCTGTAAAGATACATTACAGATAAGATTATTATTTGAAAGAACGAGAAGGCAGTATTCCAATGTACAGTAAAAACCAAGGTGTCTAATTATTTTGTGGTTACTCATAACCAAAACTGAGAAAAACTGAGTTTTAAAAATTGTTTCATGAGGAAATTTTAATTATAAAACCTTATCCAGGTAAGCTTCAAAAATCTATAAAAGAGAGATTTTAGAATTTAATAATACTACTTGATATCCTAATTCAGATGTAAACATTTCACTCTGTAGAGTCATGTTCAAGTAGGTTGATTATTACAAGTTGTCTTTCAAATTTAAAATTCCTTTCAATTCTGAATACCAAGTCAGACTTATTAGGTCCTAACAGGAAACTAGGCCAACTTTTAATTAGAATCTAAACTTGATTTGTTCACAAGTTTTACTGACACTTTACTTTTATTTAGGAAAGTTTTAGTGCAAATTTTAAGTGAATTACATCTAGAAAGTAGACTAAGGGTTTTGTCTTTCAGCAATTTATTTTGATGCAACCTAAAATGGAGACATTTTGGTATGCATGATGAGGACACAAAAATAACCTTTTAAGTGGGCATTTTTCCTTTAAGTAAGAGGAAATCAGGTGAGACAACAATTTGACCATGTGAGGCAATTTGGTTAAACTACTAAAATGCTAGGTGCTCTCTGTAGAAAACAATAAGTACATATGTGGAAAATTAGTAGGGCATCAAAATAGAAAAATGTAAAAAAAATACATGAAATTATTTAAGTTAATCAAAGGCAAGAAAACTGAAATAAATGAGGAGATTGCACTAGATAATGAATAGCATAATGAAGAAAGACTTTGACATAAGTAAACTGCTTTCTCTGTGTTAATTCTAACAGTGGATTAATACATTGTATTCTGCTGCACTTTTTATGCTAGGACTTTTACTTCTATAATTTTATTCCATTAGAATTGTCTTAAATGTGCATTTTTTTTTTGAAAGGCATAGACCTCAGATCTAATTCTACTTAATGATAAAGGAGCTAGATTTGCAGGAAAACAGTTGATGAATAGGAACACTCAGTTGAAACTAGGTAGGCTACTTTCCTAAGCCTGTGGCATTTAAGAATCTGGTAATGCAACATTAAGGGACAAGATAGTCTAGACATCTTGGCTAATGAAAAAAAACCAAGCCAAAAACAAACCCAACAACAACAACAACAAAAATAGACCTGTTGTTGGCCAAGAAAGCTATTTACACTAATGCATGTGGAAAAAGGGTCTGAAGAAATCCGAAGGAGCTCCCCAAAAAGAGGATGTGTAAGCAAACAGATTCCAAAACACTGAATTAATTATTAAATAAGACCATTAAGTGACTGGACTTGAATATTCTTGTTGTATTAGTTCCTGTTTGAGTGAAGAAATATTTCTTCATTTCTCTCAAAAGAGAAAGAGTTTGTGACATGAAAGCTCTGACAGTTTATGCCTCACGGGTGAAAATTCATTCCAGTTACATTAAAACTAGGTGATTCTCTCCAAGAAAAATTAAGCTCAGGACGCTTGTTTTTTAATATCAGTGAATATAATAAATACATCAACAGCTCTCCTATTGTGTTGACAATGACATTTCGGTAAAAGGTAGCCTTGTCCATCTCAGTGGAAGACTGTATGAGTTCAGCAATGCTCAAGAGGGGCTTCCAAAACATAGATATCTTAAGGACAGTGCCATTCTACTGTCTTCCCTCAGATAACCTCCACAGAAAAACAGCTGGAGATATCGGACTTGAGCATCACATTATGTTTCTTATCAGCTGCTTCAGCTGGCTCCTTACTCCTCATGTGGGTGTTCAGGATTACTTGCTGATCAGCCCAAGCCTTTTAGAGAGATATTAGGAACATCGGGCTTTAATTGTTGTTGGAGGGTAGGCACTGAAAAGTTAGGTGCTGCTTTGATTAATTTGTAGGTGCTTAATGTCATTCATTGGATCTAATTTATGGCAACTTAACACTTTCCACACCTGAATCCTCCTTAGATAATAGCTTATTATCCTATAGGATGTACAAAGTAGCCACAAACAAGTAAAAATAGGACCCAAAAAGCAACATAAAGTACGATATTGTGATACTCCATTTTTCCCACAAAACCTGTGTCAAAACATTGCCCAAAGTAGGATGCGAAATAAGAGAAAAGAGTGAAAAACATTTCATTAGCAATATGCCCTATTAGCAACAGCCCCTAACTTGTCTTCATCTAAAGATCCTCTGTAATGAGAACACCAGAAAAGAAAATAAATTGTTACTATAACTTTATAGTAATTAAATCCATTCCACTTATTACTGATTATTTGTTTAGGGGAATTATTCATTTTATCAGAAACAGAGTAACGACAATTTAATAATTGCATTCTGTGCAAAGAAAGACTGATAGCACAAGATCTTCTGACTTAAATGTGTAACAGGGACCTGAGCATGTATTCTCTTAGTATATAAAACATATTAAAAAAAATAGGTGCCTGGTGTTTCAAATACTGCGTAGTTAAATTAAAAACACTGTATCAGCTGCAACTAATAACTGATCCCACAAGAAAGCCTCAACATAAATCCAAATACACGAGCTCGGTACCTCAGTACAATTCCTTAAATCCTCTTCTGGCAAATCCAGCCTAAATAGGCTAGTCCTGCAGCACTGTGACTCTGGAAGGAAAGGGGATAAGGACCAAAACAGGGAGAATTTTCTGCAAGGGCAGGTTTTCCTCTGTTTTCCATTTTAAATCTAGAGAACCTGAGGTTTCTAACTGCTCTATGAATTGAAATTTGACTGAGCCATCTTAACAAGAAAGGGATTTCAGATAGAAATCTTAATCAATTTAAAGAATGAGCTATGATTTTCATCTAAAAAATGAAGCTATTTCTGCAATCAAGTGGACAAACATTTATGGTGCTTTGGTTCAAAACTATACTTAAGAGGCTGACTGCCTGCTCCCTGTTAGTTTTGCTTCTACTGTTTTTAAGATTATAACTTCAACTAAAACTTGGTGCGCTAATGTGACACAGGTATGGATGATTGCAGCATCTACATGGATTACAGAAAAAATGTGTCCATTCTATGGGTTTTGTTCTTTTTATTTTTTTTTCTTACATCCCACTCTCCTCTCTCTGGAATGAAGAAATTTACTAGGCCAGAGGTATTCTTGTTTCAACATAAGGTACTTCAAAACACTGCTTTTTGAAGTCCTATTGCCTGGAACATCATAAGTGTATAAACCTGTGACATACATCTAAATATCTACTTTGGAATAGATCTCCAGGTATACGAAACACTCAGCAGCAAGTGATAATTAGAAGATAATTTACTATATTGTTTTAGAATGTCTTAATCTCAGCATCATTGATCCTGATAAAGTCTGAAATCCTGATTCAGTTAATGTAGGAATATATCAAAAAATATATAGGTTTGTGTGCACAGGTAAAATAAACACATCATATTATATTGTGTTAGGTGTGTTAAATTCTCACATACACTCTGTAGCTATATACATTTTTGTATGAATGCATAATAAACTATGGTAAGAAAAGGAAAGAAAATAAATGGATAAGTTTAACTTTGGGGAGGCCTGTTGAATCCCTGTATATTCTTCCCTCTTCAAAACCAGTTCTCAAAAATTTGTAAATCATCTTTTTGTCATTGGAAAGAACATCCCTCCAGCTATTATATGGTTGAACTTTAGGAAAAAAATATCTTTGAATATTAATCATTGTTTTTAAAGTCACCAGCTACCCCAAATTATTTAAAAACTTCATTACATTCTGAGCTATTTTTCTTCACCTTTATTTCTGTGAAAATATATTTGTTTCTCTATCCTGAAATATATACTGTTGTTCACAGTCATTTAAATAATACTCATAATAAAGAAAAGATGTATCTTTGTATTGAATTATTCCATATTGAGGAATTGAGTACACATTTACTTTCAAGGTAAAGCCAAAATTGTATTACCAACAAAGCTGCTAATGTAGCAATTAGTGGATGGAGAAAGGTGAGATTTGAGAACAAATACGATGAACTAAATCTCAGTAAATTAAGTATTATACCACTTCAAAACACTATTTTCCTGCTACAATGTATGATGTAATTTGGTATTTTAATCATAGTCAAATGAACTATCAGAATACTTTGTGCAGGCATACTCTCTCCAAAAATGTCTATAATGTTCTGTGTCACAGGAAATGTAGAGCTTTAGACCAACATGATTTCAGTGAAGCCAAAGTCAAAATAACTTATAACGGAGGAATTAGGTTTGACTTTTACTATAGTTTCAAACAATAATCCATTTTCTCTGCTAACTTACTTTCCATTCATTAATTACATTACAGATTAAAACAATCAGTAGGGAAAAAAGTCCCATACAGTGTAAATTTTACTTTGTTTCCATTTCTTATTTCAGCCTATAACTTTAGATATAATTAGTTATATTAAAGCTCTGAAGAATAAGGCTGCCATTAACAGTGATTTAGCAAATGCTTTCGAATTTTAGTCTTACACTACATAATTATACTTACATGAAATATAATTAATGAGGAAAACGTCTCAGATGTGTGGGCTAGGAAGGCAAATATAACTATCCTTTATTGTGCCTTCAAGGTTAGAATTATTATAGCACTTATAATTTTATTATAATTACCCATAATGAGACTCCACATGCATGATACAGTCTACATGTTTTTGACATTAGAAGTTTTCAAAATGCCTCATTAAGTATTTTACTCTATATTTATGTGGTTTTCCCTCACCTCCCATTTTTGGTGGCCATCTATTCCATGTAAAAGCATACAAACTTATTTAAAAAATACTACCATTAAAGATCATAAAATTATTACAATGAATAGATATTAAGATGTCACAGCTGTATAACCTATTCCTTTTATGTACTCCCATGCTGAATTGTTTTATGACCTATCATAAACCTATTAAACTACTGGTAATAAAGGATTGTAATTAGTGATAAAACCTTGTTGCTTAGTGAGCCAAGACAGTCATCCTTACTTTCAATTTTATTGAAAGTAATCAAGATGAAACCTTCAGCAATGTCAAATAACGCCTTCAGAGAGGAAGGTTGCACTTTTGGTAGAGATTGCCGATATTTAAGCTTTTCTGTAGTAGATCTGTGCTGTATTTTGCAGGCTGAGCTTGCTTAACTCTGTTCCTCTCCATCCTTTTTCCACATGAACTTGCACTGAAGAACAAAAAATATAGGATATATGAAGTCAAATAAGCTTGAAACACAGTTTGACTTCAGTGGGTTTCCATTTTGCTATTGTATTACGCATGTAGAATGTTGTCCACAACTTGTGTCTTGGCAGGATTCAACAAGGGCTATAGCAGCGCAGAAATCTTTAGAAGTCAGCTCTGACTGAAACGGAGAATCTAGTTAAGGGAAAAAAAGCATGCAAGGCGCTGAACAAAATGTGTGACCTTTTCAGTTATCAAATCAAATTAACTTTTTTCCTAGTCATACTGGGCTGAATGCAAACATAGCTTTGAGAGGCACAAAAGCCACTGCTTTAATCTGCACAGTATCATCAAGTCCCTCTTAACATTTGTGTGTTGGCCTTCTAGAATAAATTAATTTTGCCAGCGTGCTCAGATGGTTGGTTCTTGATGTATCCTGGTGAAAGCTGACATTTTCACTTTCCTTAATGTAAATTTTCTCTAGCTTAACCTCAAAATTCCAGGTGGGGTAATTTTCTCAGGATCTAAAAAATGCCTTTTACCATTTTGGCATGGAAACACTGTATGGATGCGACTGGGTGCAGGGAAAATATAATGCCAGAGATTAAACTCAGAAATCTGTATTCCTGTCTCCACAGCATAGCTACAGTATTTGGCACATTCTGAAAACTGAAAAGGAGGGGGGAGGGGAAGAAGTCAAACAATATTCACTTTGTCTTTATAGCACTATATGTCACTCTGCAGTAAACTGGAAAGACAGAGCTCTAAGCACCGAACAATTAACCCTCCACTAATTCCCCTTCTATCCTACAAAATAAAGAATACATCAAAGGCAGAAGAACAGGTATCTTCTCTCCCATTCTTCTCAACATGGATTTATTTGTCCTAACTGGACTTTTAAACCTATTGTGCCTGGCTTTTCACAGCACTGAATTGAGCAATAGGGAAACTATAGTAACCAATAATCTGTTTCACTTCAATGGAAACTATGTATCTTGGTGGATAACAAAGCCTGGGATAAACACTGAAAACCTCTGACAGGGTTTGGAGGGGGAGAGTATGGTGTCTTGACTGTCCCGTCACGATTTAGCCAGCCTTCACCTATAGGCAACAATTATCAGGGCATTCCTCATTTGTTCTTTACTAAGCAAATTCTTCAAAGGTGCTTAATGGATACCTCACCTCCATTAAAATTCACAGTATTCTGTGCCATTAATTCAGCCATATGCAGAGGTGTGTGTATGCTAATCGCTTTTAGTCACATATACATTAAGATTATGTGCACCAGGCTCCTTTTGAAGGGATACCTCTTCAAGGGAAGCTGATAAAACTTTGTATAGTAATATTTGTAGTCGAGTCAACACAATACACCTCTCCTTAATTCCCATAAAGATTTTAAATCTCCCATTTCAAAGGTAGCAGGGGAAAAGTGTATTTGGTATTCCCCACGGAATTATAAATTGGTATTAAAACAACCTCAATATCCACTTAGATGTCAATACAACCAAATAATTTTACCTTACCTAAGATCTACAAGAAATCAAGTGCACCAAAAGCTGATCACTTTTGCAAGTAAATCAAAAAGGCTGTTCCTCTATTTTATTTTTTATCTTAAATGTATCCAGAGTTTTACGGCTAAATACAAAAGCACTAGCAGTTGGTCATGCTTTAAGCTACTAGAAGAAAGTTAAGCTTCCACGTTGGCTAGCTGAGATATCAGCTCTAAGCTGACAAGTAATTAAACCAGCATATCTATAACAACTGTCATCTCTTATTTCTGTGCAACTTGGATGTAAACCAAAGGCACGAAAGCCAAAAAAAGACTTCACATTACTGGGCAACTGCTGAGCATCTCCTGCTGAACAGTTTAGCAGACCTGGGCATTTAGAGGATTGTAGCAGAGATCAAAAGGGTCAGAGATCCCTTTACCAATTAACAGCAGGGAGAAGAACATCAAATAAGGTGTAAATTTTAGCTCTGCAGTTTTGAGTAAGCCAAGCATGAAATGCATTCTAATACTCTTGAGTAGCTGCAGCTTTGAGCCATCAGTGATGTCACTGGTGCACTAAAGGAAGCTTAATCGCACTTAGAGTGGCATGTAGCAATCCCGCTCAGCTAGGTGCTAAAGCCTGCTGCTTCTTGTCTCTTTTGATAACACATGGGAATTGCTAGCCCCGACGTGGCTGGCAAGAACAGAAAACACTCCACAAAAAAGCAGGCTTTCTTTGGGGTCTTACGCTTTTATTGCTCCTGATGTTAAAGAGATAGTGACACAGTGTTTATTTTCTCCCCTTAATTGTTTCAAATAAAGAAGGAAATAATTAATAAAGCCCAGTGCAAGTAATCAGCCTTTGGGGGCTTCAAGCCCTGCTTAATCCAACTTTATGCAAATCACCATGGGGGGAAAGCTGTTCCTATAGACATTGCTCTTTCTTCTCTTTCTTCTCTCTCCATCACCAGCCACCCCCCCGCCATCCCTCCCACCCCTTTTTTTAAGTATGACAAAAGAATGCCATTGAGCCGCTTTATGCATCCCCTTGACCGGTATATACTGCCCAGAATATGCAATCAGACACGATAGTGATGGGAAATGTGGATCAGGCCAAGAGCCGGTGGAACCAGAGGGAGGTGCTTCTTTTCTGCAGAGGTGCAGAAAGCAAAGGCTGGGGACCAGATGTGGTGGTCTCTTGTTTCCTCTACCCGGAGAGTCTCTTACTCCAGCTGCCACAGAAGTTGTGCAGCAATGGCACCTGTGAAGGTGGAAGAGGCAACAGCAACAACTGCAACAGTAGCAGCGACAAAAGAGATGAAATGGGCCAACTGCTCTGGCAAAATAGCAGTATAGCTCTTTAAGGCTGAGCTAAAGGTCAGAATCAGACAAGTTTAACCTATTTTTAAAGTGCCTTTGTGTGTGGATACTTATTGTTGCCCAAGTGCATGAAACAGTTTAAACAGAAAAAATATATTTTTTTTTACTGTTTGTGAATTAAAATTATATCAATAATAATTCGAAGCACAATCCTTAAAGAAATAAATGTGAGTATTATGTTATTCTTTTGTTTATTTCAGCTAACAAAAGATTACCACGGGGACAATTACAAATTCATGATATGGGTACATTCACAGAATACATTAGTGGTCCTGCTTCAGTGAGAAAATACAGTTGTGGTGTTTAAAATGTGTTAAGAAAAATTCCCACAAATTAAATATGCATTTCATTTAACAGATCTCAACTATAATAAGTTCAAATCATGAATGCTCTATCCCTAATGAAGTTCAACTAAATATGTCTCATACTAACTTAACTATTCTGCCCAGAAACTCTTCCCAGAGCATCAAATACTTCATTTTACATACCAAGTATTCATAATTGCATGTACCTAATTAATTTAGGAAAAGTCAGTGAAATTCCCTTCCTGCTTTGGTTTCAGGAGTGCAAGTACTTGGTTTTCTAAACATTGTGAATACAACTAGATCTGAAAGACATCATATCCACAACAAAGAGAAGCTAGTGACCAGCTCAAATACATTGTCTTTTGAACAACAAGTCAGCACAGACAGAAGTAAATGACAGTTAATTACAAATTACATTCTGGTTGGGGCTGTGAAGGCCTCCTGGCTTGAATAATAATCAGGCCCTCGGGCACTCACCTGCCTGCAAACGAACATACAGAGGCACAGGCTGGGGTGCTATACAAGTTTCAAAACAAGCTGCTAAACACAAAAGCTTATTGGATTACAGAGATTTAGGCAAAAGCATTCAGATCTCTGGCAGCAACTCTAGTACTAGGTTGAAGGAATTTCTAAAGGATGAATTACCATTTACTGTAAATTTCTGAATACTCCTGATTTTCGAGAAAGGAAATGAGTTCTTTTATTTTCTAACATTAGAAAAGTTATCTTATTGCAAGGGCCCTTAAGAAATATGATAAGAGAAAGTGTCTGTTGCAAACTGAAGATCTAATCTCTTTCCAAGTGAGAGAAATTCACATATTGTTTGCATTGTTTCTTCTCCATTCTTGACATTCAACCAATACCATATATATTCTAAATGTAGCCTACATAAATGCAAACCAATTAAAAAAAAGAAGTGTTACTTATGGCGGAAGAAATACTTTTATGTAGCATCTTTGTTGAAATTTGGGTAATTTATTGATATATGTTGCTTTTTTTAACGTTTGATTTTAATCCTATATATTTGTAAAAATATGACAATGTCTACATTAATTAATGTCAGTATTAGTGCACTGTAAAACCTTGGCTTTTGTAATTCACTAAAGCAATTTCTATTCATTTAGTTGAGCTAAGTGCTTATTGTTAAAGACAAAAGGCTCAACAGTTTGACATTGAGCTCATTATGTATGTTTAAAACATTCTGCAATTCAAGGCCACACCACATGAAATAAAAAAGAAGCCGGTGGGTTCAGGGATTAAAATTCAGACCACACAGTTCTCCTCAATAACTTTCCATTTAAATCTGATTAAAACTTCAAAACAAAGCTATTTAGATATATCAGAATACGTGGGTGTGTAAGTATGGGAGAGTATGTATCTTTTGTGCTCTTGATATGCACGCACAAGCTTTCGGTTCGTTTGTTTTTCTTTAAGTCATCTTCCTTGTAGCTTCTGTAGAAAGATTTTCCTGTTAGTAGGTGAATGTGATCATGTGTTTTTGAAAGAATTTCTGGGTTTAAAAGAAAAATAATTTATTAAGGTTTTGTGCTCTCTATGATTATTATGTTTATGTTCTGTGTGTGCATGTAGATGCACTTATACTGGAATGAAAACATAAGTGAAACGGAAAGTACAATGGGTTGGAAATCATGCTATATATTTCAGGTTAAGAGCACAGATTGCAAGAAGGCTTGAATAACAAAATAATATTTTTGCAGTTAGATACATACCTGCATATGTTTCACTCCATCTCTCTTCTATACCAAGTAACCAGACAGTGACTACAATTTTGTTCTCCAAACACAATTTCTCCAATGGAACTTTTGACTTCAGTATCAGAATACAAGGAACAATCAGGCTGAATTCTCACCATGCCATTGTGAATGGAACAGCACAGCTGTGTGCCATGAAAGCCTTATAATATTCATTATGGGATGGAATATAATATTGGAATGAATATTGCGGAATAATATTCATTATGGATGCTCATGTGGTATCAAAAGTCCAGCAAGGCTCTTTCACATTTGTCTGCTAAACATACTTACCGGTCTGTGGATCATCCATATCTCTTACACAACTTTAACAAAGAGTGAGCTTAAGTCTTAATCCCACCTTTAGGCTTGAGGGGATAGGGTGGGAAAGGCATTATGGAGCAAAACTTTGTGTCAGGGAGGGCTGTGGAGATAACTATGAACTGACATTAAATTCTTGGAGACAGTAATTTTCCAGAAAAATTGATGCTGTGCTCAGCAGTCCTCTTCTGCAGCTGAGATTTCAGGACTCATGACCAAGCAGAACTTACTGTCTCTACCTCAGGTCATTCCCTTTAAGTTTCACACAACCAGCTGTCGTGGGGGAAAGACACAGAAGAGTTTGTGACTAACTCAGAGCCCAGCAGCATTAGGGTCCCTGTTGAATTTTTTAATTGCACTGCATAGCTTTTGCAAAGTTCCCCTACAAATATTTCCAAAGCCCTTCCACTTTTCAGTGCTTTATTCTTCTTCAGTGCTACTACGAAAATATCTGCTTCTTTTCTCACACAGAGAAGAAGAATTGAGAAACAATGCTAGCAATTCAAACTCTCTGATAAATTGTGAGGAAGAATGAGTCCAGAAAAGCATTCATCATACGTCTTAAAGTATTTTATTTTCAGGATCAGGAGAAATCAAGTGATGCAAAATATTTGATATGCATCTATCCATTTTGAAAGTAATTTTCAAAGGAATTTGTCTCCTATGGCCCAAAGATACTATGTACAATTAAAAATAGTCTTCTCCTTCTTTGATTTAAGGAATGTTTGTGTGAGCTACAGTTTTAAAACCAGAGGGAAAAATAGCTTCACTCAACCAGAGTAAAGAAAAGGGGCTACCTTATCAGCAACAGAGTGATTTTGACTGTACTGACAATGACACGAGTAATCCATCATGTCATCGGCCCAGTGACGGATGTACCCTGCACCTCATCTCTGTATGTGTGCAGAGAGGACTATGTAGCGAGCCAGGAGGCAAGTAACACTTAACCCCTGCAAGCTTCATGTCCCTGCTGTGCTTCAGACAACCTCTGTCATGTATGAAAAGCCTAAAGAATGACAGTAAATCTATACAGACCAGCACAATCTACCATCATGACAACTACACACCACCATAGCCTTATAACACTATTAAACTGTATCATCACAGACATGTAAGACAAGGCTGGCATTATGTGCTTTGTTGAGCCACTTAAAAGGTCTTTGGAAATGCACTGAATATACCTTTTGTCTTCATTCAGTCAACAAAAGGATATAGTTCATATATACAAATTCCATATAGAATGATGATTAATTATTTTGTCCCAGAAATAGCACTTTATTGCAGAAATGGACTTAAATAGTAGAAAACATTCAAAGAGAGTAACAAAAGTTAAATCTTCTTAAAAACGTTTTCTAAGTTGTTTTTTTTTTAATTGACAATAGTTTTAACAGAAAATCAGTTGTTTTCTTGCCAAAGGTGTGACATACTTCCTCCAAATTTTTAATTTGTGTAGTCACTTCTGAACAAAATGTGGACCTTTGAAACTTTGACATCCACTATTTATTCAACTCTGAAATGTAAACAACATTTATGCGTTCCACCAGCACAATTGCTGTTCTACAGAATCTTCATGGTTAAGGTGTAACACTGAAATGTCCCAGGATGGTAACCCTATAGATTAATACAAATGTGCCAACGGATACTTCTCTGTGTATATGTATATGTATATATGTTCTGGAAGTGTCATGTGCCATGAATATGCCATCCAAAATTTTTCCTCAGACCAGGAAAGAGAATACTGGATAGCTCCTTTAAAAATAGATTCAATGGCTACATTTCCCGAGTCTTCAAAAACGTGCTTTTATAATCTCCCCTTTTCTCCTTCTGTTAATACAAAAAGCTTCTCCTGGGTTAAAAAAAGGGAAAATAGCTGGTTGAATAGTAACATGGTTAGTTCATGTATATGCAAAAAAAAGATCTTTTCACACCTTGATGAAATTAACATAAATTTAAATACTAATGAATTGGAAGAGACCACTGAAGAATACCAAGGACCACATTCAAACTGAGTTATATCCCTATAAAACAGATCTATTTTCTAGAGACATGTGACATGAGTGTTATGTGCCTTTATTGCAGAATCTGCATAATTCACAGTCCAAAACAATTTGCAGCTGGATAAAGGAAATTGACTCTTTACTAGTGGAACATCACATCTAAAGGATATTATTTCCCTTCTTGGCTGAAATTCCCATGTACTGTTGGAAGCCAAAAATCCGTAGTCAGAAAATACAAGGAAATGTGTGCTTGGAGCTATTCAGCATTTTGTCACTGGGGAAAGCACAGTACAAATATACTCAAGGCAGAGGGGGACTGGAATGTAAGATGAAGAACCATTGCATCTTTCATTAATTCCAAGAAGTTGCCAGGAGAAGGATAACAGACATCAGGAGTAGTTTGTCTTCTCTGTTCCCTTCTGGCCCCATACAATGTATGCATGAAACAGCACAACAGGAGCCAGTGCAAAACAAATATGCAGAGTCAGTGTGCACATCTAAACAATTGCTATGCCAAATACTGTGGAATTTCCACACTGTTAATGCTTTTCAACTCATCTGCTTATTGTGTGCATCGTTTGCTCTGGCTTGGTTTTGTTGAGGTCAGTGACAACCTTCAAAGCCAAAGTTTGTCTATATTTGCCCTTCTTTCCTGAATGGATCAAATCACACTTTTTTTGTTGTTTGATGACTTTCTTCTTCACACAACTGTTCCTTTATCCTCTTATTTTACTAAGTCTTGAGAACAGTAGAGACCTGATGGCAGTATGCTCCACATCCACCAAAACTAGTTGACAGATTTCATAATAAAGGCATAAAGTTAATGCTATGCTTACCTTTGGCTGAGGGGTCAAAAGCTCTTGACTTTTATGCCTGTAGAAGCAGCAGCTGGTTTAGCCTTTCTTCCCCAATATTTTCTTCCGGTTCTACAGCAATGTATTATACACACAATCTGAAATTAATAAGTCCAAGAGCTAAATAAGATCAGAAATGAAAAGAAATTCTTCTACACTGTTCCAAATAATATGACAGTATATTAAATCACTGTTTATAAAAACACAAGAGTCTTGAGCAAAGTTATAAAATTCCATTCAAATGGGGAATGTTCTTGGTAGGAAAAGACTGTCCTTCTAAAAACAAGTTTATTGCTGACATTGAGATTTTTCTCAACTTTTTAAATGTCTTTACACATTATTTTCTTCTAGTCAAAACCAAGATAGATAAAATGCAAGTAACACAAATTTAAAAAGTATAGAATGTTCCATTTCTACATATATTCACTGTGTCGGAAAACACATTTGAAATACAGCTCTAAGTTTGTTGTCCATATGCCCTGATGGCCAAAAATGACATATGTTTTTCTTTATCCCCAGTGGGATATGTGAATGTACTAAACTTTAAAAAAATATTTTACTATCTTCTTATGCAGGTCACTGTATGTAACCATGTCATCCTCAGAAGAAAATATCCTAAATGTATTTTCTTTGCTATTATGGTATTGCCATCCACAATTGGGCACAACAGATCTACTAAGAATATGTATTGTTCCAACAAGTCAGTTTGTGTGAAATAGGTATGGTTTGTTGTACCAAGGAATTCATTCTCCATAAATTACAAATTAGTACTTAATTCAGTTCTTTTTGTGCAGCAGTCAGTTCTTTGTTCCCTGTGTCAGGGTGCAGTACGGGCCAGGGAGTCAGAGGCAGCCAGGGTAGGTACCTCAATGAGGACAAGGATGGTACAACCAATAAATATTTCTGAAAAGGGTAGTTTTAGTGAGCAGAGCTGATCTGCCTAGACAAGCCTTTATTAACGCCAAGCAAAATATTTAACTTTACTTTCTCAACCAGTTGAGGTGTCTGTGGTCAGAAGCATTCCCACAGGAACACATTATGATTCATTTAAAACAAACAAGCTAACAAAAAATACAACCCTTTTTTCTTAAAACAAAACATCCAACTTTGTACAAACTCATTGTTTATACTCATAGCAGTGCTGTTGTGGAAAATTTAAAATGAAAACAAGATATAATGATAAATGTTGAACAGTACGTCACAGAATAAAAACCCATAAAAATCATTTGTGCTGCTTGGGGTCCAATCTTTCCTAATATAATTAAGGCTACATCATCTCCCTATATGTTTTATAATGTGTGAATACATGTAAACACAAACGTATTTTACACATGTGGACTACAGCCTTTTGAAATTTATATTTTAAAACTCTCAAAAGGATATACACTAAAGCCCATATGCTTGAAAACAAGGTCCTGAAGATGGGTTCTGACATGCCAATTTTTGAATTTCTCAGCATCAGAATGGCTTACCAAGTGTACTTGGTCATTTCTATTGATTTCAACAGAAAACATCAGGATCACAAGACTATAAAAATCAGCCCACAACTTTCTCAGACTGAAGAGAATTCAGCTTCCATAGGTAAATCCTAATTCACCTCAAATTTAATAGGTAGGCAGTTTGAGATAGAATCTCAATTACATCTCAATTTGAGATGAGATTTGGCAATCTGCTAAATTCTACTCCCACCCAGAAAAAATATACAGAAGCTTCAAGATTCCTCTAAAGCACATAATAAATGTGCGAACCTTTATACAAGTCAAGAAGAAGGAATCATTTCCAGCATTTTTATAGCTAAACTATTATTTCTTAAAAAATTGCCCTCATTTGGATGCTCTTGGGATTCCTGTCAGACTTGGTTGGCATGGATAGTGGGTAAAAGGCAGAATTTAAACCTCATAATAGCTGCAAGTAAAAAACTACTCATACTTACTGATTTCATTGATTTCCATAAATAATATGGAAAAAATATATATCCTTAACAGGGAATTTACCAGTGTGTCAATTCAAAGGTTTGACAAGCCTCCTACAAGGAAAATTTGTGGCCTCAGAAGCCATTTCTGGGGGCAGTGTAGCCACCACAGCAGTTCTGGAGTCATCAGCTGAAGAGTCCAATATAAAAAAGACATTTCAGACCAGGTGAAGTGCAACAACTATAATCAGACACTGTGTTCTAGTTTCAGCTAAGTGCAGTCAAGAAGTCTCTGTCCTCAGCCTGTCTCCGGCTGCTTTCCATTCCTTCCCTCTTTAGGGGTAATGCCCTAACTTTCTGTCTGCATGACAATATTTAGTCTTCCCAATTACACCTTAAATATTTTATGTTCAGCTGTCCAGTGTCATTACATGGATTGACAGAACAATTTATTAGAAAACACAGGGCAAAAAAACTCTGTAAAATTCCAATCAGACTGAGCTAAAAATGAAGTGTGGGATTTGGAGGTGAAAGAAATTGCACCTTTGCCTGTCCATAAAGGGGTCAGGCTCTGAGAGTGCATTATCACATGTATTATCACTATTCATCTACTGTACTCAATGCTATGGACAATTCAAAATCCCCTACATTTTTTTTTTATCTGTTAAAGGCAGGACAGACATAACCTTTCTACCCATTCTCAAACTCAAAATCTGAGTTCTTTCAGGTTTAACACAGTGTAAAGAAACAGCAGAATGTTTGACTGAGAAACTAAGATACTCTGACATTCTTAGGCTGGCTGACATATTTTTCTTTTGCATAGCAAGTGGATTTACTTTTTGCCCTATACAAGGGAATGCAGATGAAGAGAAGAGTTCAGTTAACTGCATAACCATAAGAAAAGATTTGGGGATTAATTTGCAGTTTTGGTTTAGTTTATAACACTTGGTTGCAAAGGAATGTCTTTCAATTGTTTATGGATAATTTTAAATAGGATTATAATAAATTTTCCCTGCAGTTTTTGATATGGAATTGCACTTACTGGAAGAAAAGGACTAGAAATAGATGACCTTGGATTCAGGTACATAAAAAGCCATACTTGACTCAACGCCTCTTCTGCAGGATGACACATGCACTATAATGCAAAGATTCAAACTTCAGAATGCCAAGAAGCCCTGTAAGTACTGTAATCTAGAGGAATAAAAACTTGATCACAGACCTTTATGTTCTAGTTCAAAGGGCTGAAGTGTGGCCCTAATTGTTGATTTTGGAAAGCATTGTATTAATTTTCTTGTCAAGGAAACAAGAAAAATGAAGTATTCAGTGCCTCAGAACAAGAAAACCAGAGCTGTTGAGAGAATATATTGACAAAATGTTTTCTAGACTAGAAAGAGAACATTTCAAATGTCCTTCATTCCCTTTATAACATATGGAGAGTGAGAGCAGAGGTGGCTAGAAGAGGTTGATGTGCATATGCACACTCTTGAGTTACTCTTGAATAGAGTGAATCAATGCAACACATATTGATTCAAGAGATTAAGAGCTACTGAAATAAAATTCTAAAATAAATTTTGAGCAATATGACTTTCAAAAAAACCACAGTTCAGTGTTTTTGAGGAAGTATTGTTCAGTGTATTTGAGGAAGTAATGTGTGTTCTAGAGACAAGCTGGTAGGGAAGTCTTCAGAAATGTTTTCTTTTCCAGTGACAAAATAAAGCCATCTACTTTAATGCAACTGTTACAAACTCTGCAAAATTTCCCTTACAGTCTCTTCAATACATTAATTTTTGATTCATGTGGCAAGAGTCTGTAAGGCTGTTTCCTTCCCTCTTCTATCCTTCAGACAGGAGAAAAAGGAGAATTAGATCAGTCAGTTGTCTCTTGGAGAAGACACCTACAAATGCATTGCCCATGGAATTGACTAAATGTGAAACCTGTATGTGTGACCAACCCCTCATGAATCAGAAATCATACATTCAGGTTATTAAAAGAGTGAGTCTACATCATAACCCCAAAATTTTTTGAATGTTTTATGAAATACTTAGCAATTTTTATAGTACCAACATAACAGATCTAGTATTTTATAATATACATGAGGCAGAAGCCAATTGAATGACCAGACAGCTGGAGAATGAGGAATGGTTACTAGAAAAGATTAGTCTGTTAGTTATTATCACTGTGGTCTTCCTCAAAACACCTCTTAAGTACCCAGACCATAACACCTGTGAAAGGAGGAGTGTGTCTGAGCACGTTATAGGCTATCTATTTGCAGAAAACACTGGATAGCAATTACAAGTTCGCTTTACTGAGCAATTATTTTCTTTCTGTTTTTTTTTTCTCCCTCCCACTCACTGACTGCAATTTGCCACTGTAATTTATTTCTTAACAGTTAGAGTTTCATAAAAGAGAGGGTTCATCATTTATTTCTAGTACAGTTATCCCCTCCATAATAAAAGAAAATCTGGTGCTCTTTTCAAAATCACAGGGGTTCCACTGGTCAGTGACTAATGTAACACTTGCTATATTTATTTTTTTTTTTTGTCTCAGTGCCTATTTTCACATTAAGGTGAGGCATACAATTGTTTAAATGGGGAAGCTGATTTATCATTCAAAAAGTAATTCTTCATGGGGGCTCAGTAGGTGATAAAAATCAATGACAAGTATAGTAAATTGCCTGGGAGGGTGCAAAACAGATTCAAGATAAAGGGTGGGGGGAGAGAGAGAGAGAGAGAGAGAGA
>VZRE01010351.1:532461-609030 GCA_013396775.1 Cephalopterus ornatus | reverse complement strand
GTCCTCATGAAGCAGGATGATCATTTTAACAAACTTGGGGGAACATCCTAATCACTCCAGAATCTGTCACAAACCTTTTCTGCACACAGTATTGAAAGCTTTGGTGAGATCAACAAAGGATACATAGAGTCCTTTGTTCTATTCCCTACACTTCTCTTGCAGTTGTCTGAGAATAAATACCATGTCTGTGGTACTCCTGTTGGCTCTAAAACCACACTGGCTTTCAGGAAGAAGTTCTTCTGCTATACCAGGTATTAATCTGTTCAAAAGAATTCTTGCAAGTATTTTTCCAGCAATGGAGAGGAGAGTAATACCTTGGTAGCTTGAACAGTCTGATTTATCTCCTTTCTTCTTGTACAAGGTGATGATGACGCGGAGCCCGGCTCCCAGCGTCGCCTGCATGGAATAATTTTGAGTAGTGCAAATCACACTGCATTCTTGAGGACATCCTGGGTTACTCAACTATTTTAGGTAAAAGGAAGCCAGAAAAGTCTGTCCTAGTAACTCACTTCTAAGTATTTTTTTGATTAAACTATTCAAATGGACTGTGAGAAATGAAGGTTCAAGTCTTTCCCTGATCAGACAGCATAAGAGAACATCTTACAGGCTTTGTGCTGGGAGTCAATCTGGAACAGCTGCTGCAGTGACACAGTAAATTCTTAAAAGCAGCATTAACAAGCAACAGTTTCAGCCCATTCTTTGGCATACAGGTGGTCTTCCTGTGAACCATCTTTAAATAAAAATGTTAGTTATAGATGCCCAAGAAAGTTTACTGTAAAGATGAAAGAAATGGAGGGACCATTACATAAAAGGAGACTTAAATATTTATTTAGCTCAACAAAGGTTCTGAAGTGATTTAGTTGTTACCCACATGTACACCGGAAATACAGCAAGCAGAAAAAAAATAAAAGAATTTCAGCTGGAGAAAACAATGTTGCTACAATAAAATTATTAGAAATTTGTTCCAGGTCAGTTTAGGGAAAATTAGAAGAACACTTCTAACCATGGGAGAAGTGCATTTTTGGAGCAGATTCACAGGCTGGCTTGGGGTACCAACAATGCATCCTGGTAAGGTCCTATAAAAGGAGATGCATGTTGTAGTTGTCCGTACTATGATGACACTGGATCTGACTTAAGCAAGATCTTCTAGTATGAGGTTCCTATGAGAAATGGCTTTCCTTGGTAGACTTTTGACCAGGGTACACAGGAAGGGATGAACAAGATGACCGTACTGCTCTTTCACTCTGGCATGAAGCTGTTAACAACATGTAATGCAAGAAGGGTGTAGTGGTTGCCTGGGCCAAACGGCATAGGAATAAACCAACAACTGGTCTGTGAAGTGTTTCTGAACTCTGTTTCTGCCTCAGAATTAAATATGTCATCATTGAAGTTAAGTATGCACCAGGTTCTGAAAATCCCAGCTGGTATATGGTGAAACATTATGATGTTTGATTTTCCATTCATGACAGGGGAAGAAAATACGAATAACATGGTTGAATAGGGCAGACTTTGCCAGCATAAACAACTAGAAAATCAATTGCATGTAACCAAACAAAGCCCTGTTGCCTTGCAAACAGTGGAAACTATTGGATCGCTGCCTCCTGTAAACATCTGCATTAGGGAAACCACACCTCTCATTACAGTAAGTATGTGGTTTCTCTGTGAAATTCTACAGGATGTTCAGATAAAACAGAAGGCTGAATGAAGAGTTTTCATTGGGATTTCTCGCCTTAGTTTTTACACTGGGACTGATTGAAATTATTTCCAGTACTGGGCACTGAAATGAGAGAAGATTTTCGGCCCAGCTTTTCACATCAGGTCACATGACTGCCTGACAGCCTTCCAGGCTAATGGTCATTGTAATCCAGACAAATGCCTCTTTCAAAGGAAAGTTCTTCAGCACATAAAGCTACAAGAGCGTACAAAGAACCACCACAGTGAGGCAGTAAACAGTTTCTTAGGCCTGATGACTCCAAACAACACTACTTTATACACTGCACTGTGAGACAACTTAGTTCAAGCACTGATCTCAGCTTATGCCATAGATCAGCAACTCCAGCTACACCTGGTTTCACCTATGGTTCTCATCAGGTAACCAGTCAAGTATCTAAGGATTACAAAGGATTTTTTTTTTTTACACTTTCAGTAATCACATAGGTTTCTTACTGAGAACTTATTGAAGTCATTAGTAAGCATGCTGAGAATCACAAGAATATTCCACAAATAAAGCTGAAATTGAGTTCACATTATGTGAGACTTTCCCATTATTTTTTACCTCAATATGGGCCAGAGCATCGGTTAGATCTTGGTAACACTTGTGAATCACCTCAGCGTCTCTCAGCCGCACACCTCGTAATCTGGTAATTTCTAACAGCTCCTCCCAAGAGTTCCTTCAAAGAAAGATGGGGAAAAGAACCATGTAAAACATTTGAACTAGGAGTAATGGAGACCAACAGTCTGAAGAAAGACTGAAAACAAGACCTCCTCTTACTTTGTTTTTCATTCCTGCCATTAAATTCTTTTGGAGTGATTCTCTGAAGGACAACATGTCTCTCACCCTACTCTGTCCTCTTATCTACTCCAGAAACTTAAAGACATGGTCCTCTATGAGAGACCCCTTCTCAATTATGCTTTTCAGGTTTTATATGCAGGACTTGGAGAACTGAGTCATAGAATCACAGAATATCCTGAGTTGGAAGGGACCCCAAAGGAACATCAAAGACCAACTCCCTGCCCTGCACAGGACCATCCCCAAGAATCACACCGTGTGTCTGAGAGCAATGTCCAAATGTTTCTTGAAGTCTGTCAGACTTGGTGCCATGACCACTTCCCTGGGGAACCCTTTCCAGTGTCCAACCACCCTCTGGGTGAAGAACATTTTCCAAATATCTAATCTAAACCTCCCCTGACATGGCTCCATGCCGATCCCTTGGATCCTATCATTGATCACCAGAAAGAAGATATCAGTGTGTACCCCTCCACTTCCCCTCACGAGGAAGTTGTAGACTGTGATGAGGTCTCCCCCTCAGTCTCCTCTTCTCCAGAGGAGGGTGAACAGACCAAGTGACCTCAGCCACTCTTCATACAATTTCCCCTCAAGGCTCTTCACCATCTTCATAGCCCTCCTTTGGACACTTTCTAATAGCTTTATATCTTCCTTACATCGAGGTGCCCAAAACTGCACAAAGACCCACTTCTCTTTCAGGCCAGTTTGGACTGATGCCAGAACTAAGAAGCTCAGAATATCTCAATGTTATTCTGAAGAGCAATCGTGGGATTCAAACTGATAAAAAATCAGAAGTAATAAAAACACAACTGAACTCCTAGCCTTTCACTTAGGTGATCTTATTTCAAAGGGCAAACGAAGTTCACTCACCCTTACTTGTAAAGCACCTCTGATGCAATTTACAGAAGCTAAAAGCAAGCTAAAATCAAGTAGGTAGTCTATTTTTAAATAAGGGTGGCAGCAGCTCTTTTTCAATAAGCAAGCCACATATTCTGCAATCAGAGAATTAGGAGAACCTGCCTTATTCTTTCCTAGTATTTTGTCTCTTCTTTCTTCTCAAGAGTGAATTGAAAAGGCAAAGCATTATGAAGCCAACACAAGTCTCCTACCTTAGCTCTTTCTGCATCTGCCGAATTTTCCAGGACCCAGAATGGCCACAGTTCAACAAGTGGTCTGCCAGCTGCTGGAAAGCCAAAACTCTTTTCCCAGCTGCTTCCAACTGGTGTTGGAATGTGTCATATCTGGCATAAAGTTGCTTTAGAAGGGAAAACAAGAATAAAAAACCACAAAACCTTTTGAGTGCTCTCATTTCCCAAACATACCTGCTCATTTAACAGAGCACAGACAAAAGACAGGTAATAAGCTGATCAAACTTAGAGATGGAGATCATACTGCAGAGAATGACAGGATTTTACCTCCAAAGAACATGAGGAGCTACAAACTCTTAGCAAAACATGAGGTTTGCGATGCAGATGGGAGGCAGAAACATTATTAGTGGGGACGGAAACAAGCATTCTATGTACAATGAATTTCAATTATTAAATTGTATGTTTTCACTTCATGAACGCAAACGTATATTCAGTACTGTAAAGGATAATGCAGTCTCATTTTAAGGTTTAGAATACAAGTTATTTTGAAATAGATTATGAAAGAAGGATTTGGAATAGCTATTGATTTTTAGCAGGCTGATATTAGATTGGTTTCTGTGCTCCGTAAAGAGGTACAGGTGTGAACGTTTGTACAGCAATCAGCAACCTCAATTAAAAAAAAATTAAAAAAGGAAAAATCCTAAATGGATACCATACGGAAATATTTGATTATTAAAAGTAGAAAGGACTTGCTCTCTGAAAGCGTAGGCATTTTAGCATGCAGTTGTTTTGCACAGCTCAGCCCTCATAATAGCAGGATGCAAGTGTTAGGCAATGCTGCCTGTTCTTCAGTCCTTCCCACCCACTTTTCACCCTTTTCTCTTCCCATCTTCCAGTTATTTATACTTATTCCTTAAAAACTCTGTTGTTTAAGTTTTCATGGACAACCTCAGAACCTGTTTACAGTCTCACTACATATAGTTTATTTGATTTTTGATCTGTTACTCAAAAAACTCACCAAGACATGTTCATAATCATTTCCATAGTCTTCAGAGCTGGCTGTTTGTTTCTGCTGAGTTATCCAGTCTTCCAGATCTTCATATTCTCGTATAAACTCATGCAAGACAAGAGTTTCATCCAGCTTCTTCCCTCTGTCAGGGGAAGGAGAAAAGGTAACACAATTAGACAAAGGCAATATAGAGGAGGGCAGTCAGTAACTTTCTTCCTATGAATCCCCAAAACCTCTCACCAAAGACTCATTCTCCTTAATGAAAGAGCTGACTATTTCTCAAAAGTGGAAATTATGTTTCTAGGACGACAGCTGTCATCCAGGTCACACTCATCTCATTCGCTGGGTGTCCTGAGAGAGTGCTGTGCCCAGTTGAGTTCTCTCCCTGTTCTGCTTTTGATTTCAGTTGGGTTTCATTGCTGATGTTTTTTGTAGTTTTTTTTTTCTTCCCATGGAAATATCTTTTTTTTTTTTTTCCCAGATCTGTCCGGATCTGTCTTTCTAAGGATAACTGTATTGCTCATGAAAATGAGAACGAAATCTTTCTGAGGACGGTGCATCAGGAAAGGGGATGCTATGAAAGCCTTTTGACGCAATTCTGCTTACATTGCCGGTTTAGCAAAATTGCTGCAACTTAATGCATATTTATGAGCGTCTAGAGCGTCTTATAACTCAGCTAGACATGTTACAGGCCTTTCACAGTAAATAATATATCAATTTTCCACCCGATAACACTGACTGACCATTGTGCAAAAATTCCGGGAAAGATGAACCTGGCTTCCCTCTTTGAATCACAACTGATCATCATAAGAGATGTAGCCTGCTGAGTGAGTCCAGCCCAAGGAGAATGCAGATTAGAGGTACAAACCAGAGCACCAATAAAGCACAACAAGACTCAGGTTAACATTAAGCATGAATGAAAAAACAAAACACTTCTGTGTTCAACACACACACGTTTTGGTATTTCTAGACTGAAGGGTTTTTTTTTCTGAACTTTTCATTCACAGGATTTTCTATTGTTGCTTTTACTTTTTCAATTGTAAACAAGAATAGAAACAAAAGGTAAAATACCAGCATTTTCTCTAAGCTTAATAATTCTAGTATTCAGATTCATTTATTTGTTATTCTACTTGCAGAGCCTTATTATTTTTCTGAATGAAATTTTTGTAGAAGAAAAATCTAAACTGTTCAGACATTTGTTCCTTCCTGACAATAAAGTGCTAAAAACCTTTTGTATGAGCTGACAGTCCCGTTGTAAACACCTTGCTGTAATAATAACAGAAGGGAAGTGAAAAGTAAATGATTCATGAAAGAATAAAAACCGTCCTATACTAGCAGAGCCACTGGGCATAAAGATAAATGTATCTGTAATTGTCCCCCTTATGTTATGTAACAAATTAAATAATTTTCAAGCAACATTAAGGAAATATTTTAAAAACTTTTTTTTCCCTATTTTCCTGTGGCATATTCCAAGTACCACAAATGCAAATCAGAATCTGGCATCTCAAGTCACTTTATAGGAGGATGATTAAGGGTAAAGAGGAAATTTGTGGGCTTCAAATCCTTTATATGTAGCAAAACTCCATGAATAAAATGTAGAGGTTTTCCTTAGCAAACATGAAAAGCTTATAGGTGCTCAGAATTATAATATAGAAACAAGCAATTTCCTAAATACAATTGAAAATGAAGGAGATTATTATGATCTAAATTCCAGTGAAGTAACTAGAGCTATCAGTGGGCTTTGAATCAAAGCTAAGATCCAAGAGGCAGTTCTAGTTTATACCTTGCTGCTGATAACTCCTTTAACTCCTGGAGCCTTGAGCGAACTTGTTCCTTTGGTGCATCAACCTCAGTATACTGGATGGAGCCCACAAGAGGAAGGGTTTGGGCACTTTCACTCAGTTCTTTCATCAAATCT
Source organism: Cephalopterus ornatus (assembly GCA_013396775.1). NCBI lineage: Eukaryota > Metazoa > Chordata > Aves > Passeriformes > Cotingidae > Cephalopterus > Cephalopterus ornatus. The sequence continues at coordinate 602,509 of VZRE01010351.1, read as the reverse complement.
TGGTAAATGGCAATCTCATGCTCCAGTGCCTGGCAAAGAAAAATAGTGAATTGAGAGCCAGTTGTCCAAGATATCCACTGTTTGTTAACAGCCTACAGTTGAGACATTAAAGGATGAGAAATACTTTTGGGAAGGATGTGACATTTCCAAGACTTGATCAATTTTAGATCATTTCCTAGCAACATTTTTTGAAAGTAAAAAAAAAAAAATGTACATAAATTCATACAAGTTAGGTGAATTTTCTGATTCATTATTAAGTAGAGAAAAGTATTCCTGAAATAATGCTCTATCTGTATCTTTGATTATAGGAAAAAAATATAAGGCTTCTGCATGCATCTGTTGAAAAAGAAAAATAAGATGAAAATATTCACTATTCTCCTTTTTACCCAAACGACATTTTTCCAACCATGTTAGTATTCTGCATGGATCTCTTTCATCAGTCTATTCACACATGGACATATATCAACACGAAATATCTTGTAGATGGCTTGATACTCGAATACCAATGAGACAAAACATTTTATAACCTCAGACAGACCAAAAGATCATGCTAGCTTACAGAATTTAAGCAGAGAAATACCTTATGTTTCTTGATGAGTTTCAGTGTTCCATCTTCATCTTTACCATAGTCCTTGCTTGTCACAAGTGGATATTTTTCTGCAATCCAAGCCTCCAAGTCTGAAGTATTCATTAAAAACTATTAGTTAAAGAGAGAAAAAATGAGTTTCTACCTCAACTTTAAAAACACTTGAATCATTTTTTTACCTAATAAATTCTAAATGGAGGGTGCACTGTAAGATTTACTGTGACGTTTTATTAAGTATTTAATTCACTGTTCTGTGAAATCATAAAAAGATGAAGGAGATCACAGATTGAAGACTTTAGTGCAGGGTAACTAAGGTCTTCTCCAGGCATTACAGCTCTGGCAGTAAGTTTCAAGTTGTCTAACTTTTCTTTCTTCACATTGCTTTCCTTACTTGACTCTTTCTTTACCTTATTCACTAAGGGTAGGGGCTAACTGTATCGTCTCAGTGTGACATTTCTCCTTCCCCTACCTGAGAAGTTTAAATCACTATAACAATCAGACTTTAAAGTCTACATTATGGATAAGGGGGTTTATAGATAGAGGAAATAAGAGCAAGATGATCATATACCCCAGGGAACATACTTTAGGTGGGCCTGCAAAATCTGTGCAAACATTGCGTATGTCTACCAAATAGCATGTGCTATCTGAATAACTGCACTCCTACATGATATGACAGAAAATCTGGATTATTGATATAAATATTTGCATGCAACTTTTTTTTTTTTAAACAGTCTAAGGATAAAGTTCTAGAAACCTATAGAAAATAATAGAGTCAAAATCCCTAACTTTCTCTGAATCTTTACCTGAAACAGGTACAGATTGGATAGCACAATCCCCTCTTTTCTGATTGCCTTCTCATAATTCTCCAGTATAAAGGGCCAGTTCAGTTCATCCATTACGGTAATTAAGTCAAAGCCTGAGGCTGTATAAAGATACTGAGAAGGGAGCTACTACTAGGAGAAATGTGTGTTCTGTACACAACCATAGGGAGTGGGTATAGAACTCAAGGGAAACCTCTAGAGCAGCAGGTCTAGACTGGGGGCTGCATTCAACTATACAGTCCAGCCCTCCATTCCCATGAGCCTGGCCTCAAGGGACTGAAGCGAATACCAGTTACAGCACAGCTGGGTTTTTATATATTTTAATACTTTGGTCCTCTTGTTTGTCTGAAGAAGCTAGTGTGTAAGCTCTTTGCTGCAATTTGTACCTCCTGGAAGCCAACTGAATGCTGCAGCTGCTTCATCCTTTCCTCACAGGACTTCTCCAAGCCCTGCCAGGCAGTCACAAGCTCCTGGCATTTCTCACTTATTTTCTGAGCTGATGGGTGCTGGTCTACAACCATTGTCTTTCCTTTATCCAGGACCCGCTGGACTTGCTGTTTATGGGCAGTCACTTCTGCCTGAAGTTCCTGGGAACAAGATAAAATAAAAGGCAGAAAAAAAGGAAGAGAATGTGAGGATAAATAAATTCTGGGTATTCCTAGTCCTAAGGAAAACTAGAAGCTGGTGATAGAGGATAGAGTAGAGCAAGTGGACACAGAGGCTATTTCTACAACAGCTTCAGCCTCAGACACTACTCCCAGCCTCACTTGCATAATGCTCTGCTCTTGGTACTGCCACTGAGAGAGAAGAGCATGTAAGGAGGCAGCAGACATCCCTTAACTTCCCTACACCAAAGTCCTCACTCTTATGCTTTGATCTGGTCGTACCCCTTCTCCCCTTATCTTTACCATGCTGTTGCCCCTTCCCCTGTCCAGCAGCCAGGAAGGTTTGGGAGATAGAACAGAACAAGAGATGAGACTCAAAGCTGGGAGAGTCAGCAAAGAGTGTTGAGCTGTTGATAAGAAAATAGAATATCCCAGAAGATGAATAGGTTGGAGGATGATGGGAAGAGAGACACTGTCAACAGTACCAGGAAAATTAGTAGACTCCTGCTCCGTAAGGCCTCCCCATTGGTTTTATAATCTTTCTCACGGAATTTGCAATCAAGGTGCTGCAGAATCCAGCATTGAGCGTGGTGCAGGACAGCCCAGATGCCCCTCTGGCTGTGAGGTATTGCTACATAGAATCCAACTCCCCAGAAATCAGTGTTAACTTACCTGTATAAACATATTGACTGTAGCTTGTTCAAACCATTTTACCAGCAGTATAGAATTTAAAAAAATGTTAAATGGCTGTTATATACTCTTGTAGAAAGTCGAGCATTTACGAACTTCAAGATTTCATGTATAATGAAGCAGTAAGCATAAAACTAAAGTAGGACAAGCATATAACAATCAAATTAAAAAAACCCAAAATCAACTCAGATTAACCCACAAGGGAAAAAAACCCTTATTTTCTTTTTATTGTGAGGAACACTGTCTTTTTATCCACTTTTAATGGGAAGAGCTACACAATTTCTTAGAATAATAATACTCCAAAATAGGAAAAATATTGCAGTTCTCACAGGAATTTTGTATTTGCTCTGAAAATCATCACCACACTGCTGATTTGTCTTAATCCACTGAACCATTTTAGCTGGGCTAGTGCTGTTAGCACTGAATGTACTCATACAAAGTGTTAACTGTGCAGGTGCAGGTTTGCAGGCTGAGGTGAAGTGCAATGTTTCACCATGTTATAAAACACTTGATTAAAGAAGTTACCTTGTGTTTTTGCAGTAGGTTTTGAGCCACATCCAAGGACTTCCCACAGTTGGTGGAATGGGCAATAGCCAAGCGTTCATTAATCCAGTTCAATTCCATGTCATGATAATGGTAGAACTCATACAGATCCACTGCAGCTTCCAGCAACTTATGCCTCTCATAAAGAGGTGTTTGCAAAGATTCAAACCTAGGGGTTATCCATTAAATATCCATTAAATGTATTAAAACAAAGCTTTATCCTAATTCTGCCACAGGAATTAGGCTATGATACCATTGTGAAGATTTCAAATGCCAGATACTTCCTTGCAATTAAATTAAATTAAATGGTTAATGCTAACTGTACATACAAGAATCCCTTCTACAGAAGGCTACTTTTGACAAGTAGAACTATATGATAACACTAAACGTAAGTAGAGAAAAGCGATTTATGCTTTTGAAGTCCTAGTTTTGTCCTGTGATGTTTTAAGGAACTAGTCACTATTAAAGCAATGGATCACCTATGGATAAGCAAGGGGATAGAGGAGGAGTGCAGCAGGCAAGGAGCAGTGTCCAGCTACAAAGGTTGAGATGTGTCAATAGGCAGCTGTGTAATTGCAGATCAAACCATAGTTGTGCTAAAACGGGAGGAGAAATAATTCCTGAGCATGGGTTAAACTTAATCAACTAAAAGACATTTTCCATTAGGTAGAATAAAAAATGCTATTTGTCATAAGGGGTGGAGACAAAAAGAGAATGACACCTCACCTTTTCAGATATTTCTGTGTTTCATCCAGAATCCTCTGGGAGTCAAAGTGATTGGTGGCCATTTTCCTTGCATGAGATACAATAGCATTCATTTTCTCCGCCAGCTCACGTGTCTCATTTTCCAGCTGTCTATGCTGCTTGAGTAGATCACGGCTGGAGCGCAAATCATGGCCTGTCTCAGGTTCCTGAAGAATTTTCTCAATTTTCTCTATCTTCTTTTTGGCATCCTGCCAGGAAAAGATTACAGCACACTCATCCTGTCCTTTCAACATCATTTTCTTTCACTGATCGCTCCCTATGACAACTTCTTGGACACAATTTTTAAATCCAATTGTCCTTTCTTGAAAACATGATGACTGTGTGTCTCTAAGAGGCCTTTCCCAGGAATATTTTGTTTTGTAAACTATTTTGGAATACTCTTCTCTCTGAGAACTAAAACACAAAAACAGTCTCTTTGAACTATCTTCAGTGACATAATATAAAACAATCAAACAATCTTCAAAGACTTCAGATTGTAGCTACAACACAATGACAGTTCCATGTCATTGTATTGAAACAGCTTCATAACACATTGTTCCTCCTGCATAATTTTCTTGGATGACAGTGTGCTTAATACAGAGCCTTGCCTCCAGCTCCCAAACTGACTCCAAGCAAACATGTTTGCACAGCACTGACCTGACCCTTGCAGAGTTTTGATTGTTTTCCCAGTACAAGATGCCCACACAGATGCAGTGCTGAGCCTGAGCTCAAAAGCTTTGTATGTTGGTGCTGTGCTGGCTCTGTTATCCTGCTCATAACTTTGGAGTGAGCTTGGTTAGGGTTATACTGAACTTTCTCTCCGGAGACTGTAGACAAAATGGACACCTTAAAATACACTTTTATCAGGATGGTATTCTCCTCTTTTTTGTGGCATCCATACAACAGAGGAACTGGGCTCCTAGGCCATTCCTCCCCACTGTTCCCTGTGACTTCCTGACCTGGAGCAGTTCCATGAGCTGTTCTTGCTGTCCAGCTTGTCTCAGTTTGTCACCTCGCTCTATCATCTTGCCATACAATTCCTTCCAGTTCTTTTGAAGCTCTGACATCTTGTCCTGGATAGAAACTGCAGCATAATGGTTGTCTTGAATCAAATGATTTCCTTTCTGGAGAAACATAGCACATCATTTTATTAGCAGAGCAGCATCTATGAGGTTTGGGACAAGATGAAAAACTTAGCTTCAAAATTGCCTCCACCTTTATCAGTGTCGTAAAGTGCTTCTCATTAGCCAACATTTCCTTCTCAGCAGCCTCATGCCACTTTAGTTTGCGTAGAATATTTGTTGGATCACGATAGGATTCATCTGATGCAATCTTGTACTTCTCTTCCATCCATATTAAAAGCTCAGCAGCATCACGATTAAACTCCTTACAGAAACAAACAGGATTAAATTGATTTAATTTCTGATTCTGTATGGGTTTGCAGTGAATAAATATGGTATATTTTCATATAAAAGTTGTTCTACATAATCAACATTTTTAAATGAAGTATGATCTTAAAACCATTGATGTGGGTTTAAGCCTTCATAGTAAAATCTCTTAGTCCCTTTTTACCACATTTACTAATCTGTTGCCTTTAATTGCCAGTGAATCAATTCTATCAATTCTCATTGATTGAATATTTTAACCAGAAGAGGTCCAATCCTCCAGTATAACTTTGTATCTGTCATGGGTTTATGTGGTTGAATTTTGGTAGTGGGTGGGCTATAGGGGTAGCTTCTGTTAAAATCTGCTAGAAACTTCTCCTGTCCTGTGAAGAGACAGTGATAGCCAGCTCCAGGAGGGATTTCCTGCTGCTGGCCAAGGCTGAGCCAATTAGCATTGTAACGCTCTGTGATAACGTATTTAAGAACATAGGAGATTATTTGGCAGAAGAAATTCCAGCCCGGGAAGAGCGGAGCAGAACATGAGAACAACAATGTAGGCACCAAGGTCAGTACAGCAGGAGGGGGAGAGGGGCCCCCCTCTCCCCGGGGAGCAGGGGAAGGTCTTGGAACTGAGGCCCCTGCAGCCCGTGGAGGGTGCAGAGACCCCCCTGCAGCCCATGGAGGAGCCCATGCTGGAACAAGTGGATGCATGAAGGAGACTGTGACTCCATGGGAAGCCCAAGGATGGAGCAGAGTCCTGCAGCAGACCTGTGGCCCGAGGAGAGGGAAACCCATGCTGGAGCAAGTTTTCCCAGGTAAGACTTGTGGCCTTGTGAGGAACCACATGAGAACAGGGGAAGAACTCAGAGCTTTGGCCCCCCTGTAGCCCGTGGTGAAGACCATGGTGAAGCAGGCTGTCCCCCTGCAGCCCATGGAGGACCACTGGGGTGCAGAGACCCCCCCCTTGCACCCCATGGAGGAGTAACCCATAGGACAGATTTGGAAGAACTGCTGCCTGAGGGATAGACTCACGTTGGAGAGGTCCATCAAGGACTGTCTCCCGTTGGAGGGACCCCACGGAAGCAGGGGAAGGACTCAGAGATGTGGCCCCTTGTAGTTCGTGGTGAAGACCATGGTGAAGTAAGTTGTCCCCTTGCAGCCCATGGAGGACCATTGGGGTGCAGAGACTCGACTGCACCCCACGGGAAACAAGAACTGACTACAACCCTCCTTCCCTGTCTCCCTGCACTGTTGGAAGGGAGGAGGGAAAACATGGAAGGAAGGAGGGGTGGGGGTTGAAGGTATTTTTAAGGCTATTTTATTTTCTCTCTTTAGCTCTTATCCTGTTAGTAATAATTTAAGTTTTACCCCACGTTGAGTCTGTTTTGCCAATTAGTAAGTGACTTCTCCCAGCTCTTATCTCTACTCTTGAATGCTTAGCTGGTTTTCTTCTTGTCTCCTCTGTACAGCTGCAGAGGAGAGCGAGAGAGCGACTTTAGTGAGTATTTGAAATCCGGCCAGAGTCAAGCCACCACAGTATCTCAGCACTAAAAGCTGAATTTGGTGCCAAAACTTACAGTAACTATGCTAAAATGCCCAGAACAATAATAAGTAATGAGCAGAATAAACTTATCCAGTAGACAAAACATTCTGTTTGTATTTTTCACTCAAAAATCTCCATTTTTGTTTTGGAATTTTGCTATGGCTATAGCTTTGTAAGATCACTAGTGCATCATCTGCTCCCTGGTGAGTGAAACTGTCTCACAGCCAAAGAGTAGGTGAGCTAGGAATGCTCACTAGTTTGAAATTCTGTCTCATATTCAGACAAAGGGAAAAACTCAAAATTCTGACCATCTCTGACCAAATCTGCAGTACTAGTCTTTTACCTGTAGCTGCAGGGAATCCAACAATCTCTGTTTTCTCTTGGTGTTGCTTTGTATCAGCTGCTCCCACCTTTGCTGGAGAGTGACCATTCTCTCTTCAATGCTACCAAGAAAAATAGAAGCCCAATGCAGTACTAGTCTTATTGGTTCCCCTTGGTTCTGCTGTAGTCGTGAGTAGGCTATAAATGTAATCTAGTTCCAACAACTCTGTTAACAGGGGGAAGGGATATACAGCCCTGTCCTACCACTGTGATAGGCTCATCTGAAAAGCAGCTATTGCTTGCCAGCTGCTCTGGATTTTCCTTTTGTATGGCTGTGTTACAGTAGTGAATTGTAGTCATGCACTAAAACACCGAGACCTTCCTCTCTACTGAATATTCCACCTTAACTAATAAATTTCTCTGTAATGTAAGTGCAATGAGTGAATGACTTTCTAGTGCTGACAAGAAATCAGATCTTAAGGGCATTTTTTAATAAATTTGTGGAGGGAGTTTTCAAGACATTATCACTTGTGATCACAAGAATATGGCCTTCTGATCCAAGAGGTCCATTCTAGCCCTCTATTTCTAATTCTAGTTTGCAAAGGGGTCCCCTTACTAGGTCCTAGTGGTTCTAGCACAGAAAAAGGAATTACAGATAACAGTTCAGCTTCAATAAAGAAACAAAGGATCTGCTCCCAATGAATTATGTCCTTGTGAAGTCTTCTGTAACTTTTTAAAAACAAACAATAGTTCTAATACGTGATACTGATAAATGAAGAAATTCTTTTTTGGTAAGCATGTAATCCATTTACATTAAAGAAGTTTTGTCACTATATGTGATTTATTATACAAGGCAAATTATTCTAGTGTTCTGCCAAAGGCCACTTCTAACCTAAAGTATGTTGTTTGTCCTGAGAGCACAGGAAATCTATTTTTTTTTTTTTAAAATTCTTTTTCTCCCGTGCATCCAGCAGATCATGGCTTGGAGGTCAACTAATTTCTCCTCAAAGAAAGTTTTCCTCTCCACCTAATCACACTGGATCATTTATTAAAGCTAAATTGGACTCACACACGAGATGCAAAGTGCCTGCTCTCTAGGAGGTTCACCCCATTTTCATTAAGTGCTTCAATTCGTCTCTTCAGTGCCACCAGCAGTTGTTCAAATTCCTGATGTTGCTTCAGCAGGCTTCGAACAGCATCTACATGGTCCTGCATTTAAAAAAAAAAATTGATCAAGACTTTTCTTGGTAGTATTGTTGTTTCTCTAGCAGTGAAAAAAAAACTGGACCTTATTTTCCTCCTCTTTCAGGCAGGGGATATAGTGTACATTTTGCATGTGCCTAAGGATGTTCAGGGCTACCAAAAAGCAGCAGGTGTTTAAGTTTGTATCATATCTGGTTCCTCTATTCTGTGTTTCCATTATGGTTTCATTGTCACCTTTTTAGAAAATCTGCATTCTAAATTTGTGTCAGCATTATGGCACATCTAGAGATGTGCAATACAAAAGGCTGTAACTAAGCAAAACTTTATTCCACTCAGTTGATCCAAAAGCATCAATGTTTTAGGTTCAGCTGAAAACATAAGAGATGGTGAGATACCACAACCTCCTTCTTCGCAGATCTTGTGAATATTGCCTGCATTTGTTTTTTTCCTTCATTTGCTTTGAAGTTCTTAAATCAAAGAAAAGAAAAAGCTATTTTTTTTAAAAAAAAGTCATGTTTTTACTTGACAAAAAAAAATTATGTTCAAGCTGAAATATTTTTTTAAATGGTTAGCCACTAAACAATCAGTCAATTTTATATAAACCATATGATACGTACAAACACAGCACCAAATCACAACTCTAGCTGGTTTTAAATTTTTTTTTGAGACAATAAGCTTTTTTCTCATGAAGATGAGTAAGAATATAAGGATGTTAATGAGAACCTGCAAGTCTAATTCCTGACTATGAAAAAGCCATGACTACAAAAATGAGAAAACCGACTTAATTAAGAAAATTGTTGCTACTGCCTGCATGGGGAGATGAGAAAACAAGAACAGCTGCTGTACATACCCCAAGGTCATCTCCCCGGAGAAAGGCCTCATGGCCAGAGAGGGCTGCATTGATACGGTCTCCCTCTCTATTGAACTTCTGCAATTCCAGGCCATCCTGCAGCTTTTTCAATCGCTGTTCCCACATTTTCAACAGTTCTTTGTTCTCCTTGGCAAGCCTCTCCATGGACTGGTGGATGTCTGTGGTCCTGCTGTTACTGGGTTGTTGGTGGATTACTTTGTGCCCTAGCTCTTCCAGCTGCACAAATCTTTCCAGAGTCAAAAAGAAAAATTCTCATTGCATGAGGGAATATGAATTCTCTGTCATCACAGCTCTTTGCTCTTTCGGCAGTGCTTATACATCAAGTTCCCCCTCTCCCTTTTCCTCTTTTCCTGCTGGCCACGGTTGTGCACTACAAAGTGCAGCTGGTTTTTTGCTCAGGGATACATGCTGCAGACAGTAGGTGAGATTTCCCCATTTGGATAGAAAGCCCATATAAGCAGCAGGCTTCCTCATTAAAAGGGAGAGGAGGGCAAACAGTATCTGGAAATTCATAATAAGCAGAAGAAGAACTGAAAATAATGACAAATGGAACATAAGGCCTGAGAAGGAGTGGGGGAATTGGAACAAAGTACAGATGACACTTATGAAAGTGTCAAGAGAGCTTATGGAATACTATTACTGCAAACATACAGCTCCTCCTTTCCCCTCCATCAGCCATCAGGGTAAGTATGCAAAAGCTGACTGGATTTTGCGTTTCACAGTCTCCTTTTGACAGTAAGTTTCAAGTGCATTTAAATAAACTTTTGGCATCACTTTCATGCCCTATTTATGTACATGATAGACATGTTTCATTTTCACAGTACTGTTGCCATATCACCCCACTGCCCATCCTCACAGAATCTCTCTACCTTTCTTTCTGAGAGCTAATTTCTTTCAGCAGGTCTTGATGTTCCTTCAGCAATTGCTCTGCAGAAGCCACGTCCACACCCATTTCTTCACTGCTCATCTTCTCCTGAATGCCTTCTGCCCACAGTAGAAGCCTACGACTGTCTTGCAGAAAGGACTGTTGATTTTGTGCCCATTGTAGAATGTCCTGCTTCTTTTGGGTCTCCAGCTTGAGCTTTGCCAGAAGCCTCTCCATGTTCTCTACCTGCTCAGTAATGGCTCTGCTCTCTGCAGGGTTGGTGTCCTTAATACTGAAATAAAATACATTCAATTGGATGAACAGGCATTTAGAGTTTGAATCAAAACTCTTTAAAAGGAACAGATTTGGATATTTACACTTCCATTAAACAGAAAGTCAGCTAGAGCAACAAATTCTCATTGTGAATGTATAGAAAACTCAAAGAAGTAAAAAATCTTAAAGTAGCGTTTCAAATTCAAATTCCTTTGCACAATTCGCTGCTATCTTCTTAACTTCACCCTTGCTTCCCCCGATTACCCTCTTTCAGGGTCTAAATGATACTTCCACATTTTGAACTAGGTAAATCCCATTAGTAGAAATAACTACTCTCCTTGCTAGAGCCACAAACAATCCTGCAATATTTATCCTCCTACAGCTGTGGAGTCTGGAAGCAATCACTTCATCAGTGACCCAGCCATACTCAAGAGAGATCATCTCCATCCAGCATGCAAGTTCGTTCTTTGGGCTGCTAGAAAGAAAAACTCAAAAGCTGCTCATCCTCTTTACAGCTATAATTTACAACATGATTTTAGAGAACTATCAAAGAGTATGGAAACAAAGAGAAGGTTCCTTACGACTTTGCAACACTCCTCAAGTATTCAATTTTCCTCTCTATCACCAGGACCTCTCTCTCAACTGTATACAGTTTGCGCTTGTCTGACTCCACCCCAGCAGGCAAGTTCCCTGGTTCCAGTCCCCTGAGTTGGACCATCTTGTCTTGCAGTAGTACTCCTATGCTCTGACAGTCCTGAAGAAATGTCTTCACATCAGCCACTCCAATCAGTTCGGAGCCCTTTTCCTCCTTCAGAGTTTCCATGCGCCTCCAACTTGAAGAAAGATAACAATTGTTATACATGAACTATATCTTTTGTTTGTTCAGAAAAAGTGTTTTATAAAGATTTCATCAGGACTTAAGTGGGTTGAGGGGGTGAACACTAGCACTCCCTCACAAAATCAAAGTTCATATCAGTGCCATGTCAAACAAGGTGACCCTGCTCAGTTCTGACCAGGTTCAGAACACGTTGAATATGATGCAAATCAACTACCATGGTCAAAATAAGGACCTGGCTGTGCCTCACGGTTCCCACTGAGTGACACGGTGCCAGGAGTATATTCGCAACAGGTACTAAATATACTTTGTGAAGTTAAACATTTGATGTTCCTTTCAAGGTTTGTGAAGGGTGTCCTCACCTGATGCTTAAGTAACAAAATCAGCTGCTGCAGTGCAGTACAGACAGAACTACTCTGAATACATCACTATCACCTGTGGGTGAATTCACATTGTGCTCTAATAAGCACACAAATTGCTGCAGTTTAAATATCTTGGTGTCAGGGGCCTAGAAGCACCCCTTAGTCCTGGAGGTATGACACTGGGCTCAGCGCCTGCCAGGATGAGGGCTGCCCCCTTCCCACTGATGAAACTGTTCTCTAGATTGGAAGTGAATGGTCAGCTCTCCAATTGGCCCCATGAGACAATCCTCTGTTATCAGTAGCACTTTTACCTGATGTTCATCTCTTCCAGCCAAACCTGGATCTCAGAATATTTGCTGGGACTGGTCTTCCCATATTTAACTGCTAATTTTTCAATGTCTCCCAGCTGGCCTTTGCCTGCAGCCAGTTCCGTTAAAAAAGTCTAAAGTAGAAAAGAGATAAGAATTAAGAACTTGAGGTTTTTCCATTTCTATGGACCCAGTTCTCAATAATCTGTCATATCCACTCATCTCCCACTTTCACAGTTGGCTTCCATTTACTAGCCTGCCAACAACATGCACACTTGCGCACGTAGCTCCCCTGCAGGCCCCCTGGCATGCCCTGCTGTGCACGCTATGCCTGTGCACATATGCCCCACTCCACTGGGGTGCAAGTGCACTGATGGATTTTTTCATCATTTGGCATTTTTTTTCAAGTGGTGTAAGATAAACCACAAAAAGAATCATAGAATAGAATCATAGAATCAGCCAGGTTGGAAAAGACTTCTGAGATCATCAAGTCCAACCCTTGACCCACTACCACTGTGGTTACTAGACCATGGCACTAAGTGCCACATCCAGTCTCATCTTAAAAACCTCCAGGGACGGAGAATCCACCGCCTCTCTGGGCAGCCCATTCCAATGTCTGATTACCCTCTCTGTAAAGAATTTCTTCCTAATATCTAACCTAAACCTCCCCTGGCAGAGCTTAAGACCATGCCCTCTTGTCTTGTAGCTGCCTGGGAGAAGAGACCAACCCCCACCTGACTACAGTCTCCTTTCAGGTAGTTGTAGAGAGTGATGAGGTCTCCCTTCAGCCTCCTCTTTTCCAGGCTAAACAACCCCAGCTCCCTCAGCCTCTCCTCACAGGACTTGTATTCGAGTCCCTTTCCCAGCCTTGTCGCTCTTCTCTGGACCTACTCCAGCACCTCGACATCCTTCCTGAACTGAGGGGCCCAGAGCTGGACACAGTACTCCAGGTGTGGCCTCACCAGTGCTGAGTACAGGGGAAGAATCACTTCCCTGGTCCTGCTGGCCACACTGTTCCTGATACAGGCCAGGATGCCATTGGCCTTCTTGGCCACCTGGGCACACTGCTGGCTCATGATCAGCTTCTGTCGATCCAAACTGCCAGGTCCCTTTCTGCCTGGCTGCTCTCCAGCCACTCTGTGCCCAGCCTGTAGCACTGCAGGGGGTTGTTGTGGCCAAAGTGCAGGACCTGGCACTTGGCCTTATTGAACCTCATCCCACTGGAATCAGCCCAACTCTGCAGTCTGTCCAGGTCTCTTTGCAGAGCCCTCCTGCCTTCCAGCTGGTCAACACTCCCCCCCAACTCAGTGTTATCTGCAAATTTGCTAATGGTGGACTCAATCCCCTCATCTAAATAATTGATAAAGATATTAAACAAGACTGTGCCCGAAACTGATCCCTGGGGGACACCGCTAGTGACCGGCTGCCAACTGGATGCAGCACCGTTCACCACCACTCTCTGGGCCTGGCCCTCCAGCCAGTTCTTAACCCAGCACAGAGTGCCCCTGTCCAGGCTGTGGGCTGCCAGCTTTTTCAGGAGAATGCTATGGGAGACAGTGCCCGAGGCTTTGCTGAAGCCTTTTGTACCATGATATTTGTATAGGATACAATGCTCACAAGAAGATAAAGGGACAGAATCACATCAGCTTCTGTAATCTGTACAAATAGTCTGTACAAAAGAAATATCTAATCTATGCATGACTCTGTAAGCTGAATGAAAACACTCTCGAAACATCATTTCTCAACTATCTTTTCTCCCAAGGTCAATCTGATTTAAAAGGTGTCATCTGTGAAGAAGGAAAAGGGATACCTGATATTTCTGCTGCATGACCTCCACATTGTCTGCTTGAGGTTGAAGAGTCCGGAAAATGTTCTCTTTATCTGTCATCCATGACTGAAATTCTTCGCAAGAGCTACAGAAGCGGTAATAGCCAATCATCTCCTCCAGAGCCTTTTTTCTGTTCTGTAAAAGAGATGAAAACTTTTGTATTTTTGTAATAACTCCTTGCCATTTGAAGAAACAACAACAACAAAAAAATCCTTGCATTTAAACTACAGTACACAGCTGGTAGCTTAGTAATTTTCCCAGACACTGCTGAAAGAGAATAGAAAGATGATACTTCAAGATCACAATACTTCTTCCCAGAGCAACAGTAGTTTAAAAGCATAAGAAAAGCAGTTGGAGAGTACTCAGCCCCTGATAGGCAGGAAGGCCACTGTGCTGCTGACTGAAGTCTTAACTCAGTAGTCTCAGGAATAGGTAAGTCACATAGTCACAACATGTTTTTGTTGGTCTTTAGGGTGTGATTACACCAGGTAGGAATAAAAAGTAGCATATTGAGAATGCAGGTTACAGTGGTTTATTTTTTTCTAGTATCAGGCCAGACAGCCAAAATATTTAGGAGCTACAGCAGGCAACCATTATTGGGGGGGAGGGGGAAGAAAAAGATCACACAAAAGAATCCACTCTTCATAAAATAAAAATACTAGCATGTAAATGGGAAGTTTGCCAACATAAAATGGGCTTGGTACAAAACTTTAATGCTAATCTTGAGTCTTGAAGGCCTGCAGGAACTAACAGGATTGAGGCACATCATTAAACTGAAAGCAGAAGCCAGCACAGCACTTAATTTTACTTTGCGTTGCTTTGGACTTGACTTTTTTTGTGAAATGCAAAGTAGAAGGGGATACTATACCTCAGCCATGCTCTGTAGATTTTTATAAAGTGAATCTATTTCATCTTGGGTTTTCCAGATGTTCTCTGGAAGAAAATGAACATCTGAACTTGAGGTTCCAGTGGATGCAATTTCAGATGTTTCCCAGGTTCGACTGAATGGTAACTTAGTTGTCTTTTGATTTAAGTCATTTGGGGCTTCCCTCTTCATCATCTGTTAAGAAAAAATTAACTAAATCAATGGATGAATATTTCTGATTTGGATAAAAATTTCAAACAGAAGGAAAATTCGGACTTTCTAGTTCAAATCACAGCATTCTGACCCTTTAAACCAAATATTTCCAGTATTTCTTTGAATCTGTTTCCATTGTTTTATTCTGAAAGAATAAACAAAATAACTGAAAAAAATTTTGGTTTTGTTTAAAGAAGAAGTTGAAATCATTTAAAAATTCAGTAAAAATTCTCATTTTGGACCCAGATAAAAGTTGTTTTGTTGTAGGGAGGCCCTGGATTGTATGAGTTGCTACTGGAATTGTGGGGTGGTTCATCACTGCATCAGGGTACAAAAAGAATTTGTAAAGATGTTTTGATTAAGTGTCTGCTTTTTAAAGATGATTGAAAAAGTATTTCTGAGAAGTGATAGAGGGAACTAATATGGTGAGAGTATTTCTAGCACTACAGAGAACACTAACTAGGTGTGCTACGAGCGGCCAAAGAACTTCTTCATTGCCTAAAAACTTGCCTCAATTCTAATTAAAAACTTAATTTGGAATATTCTATGTTGTCAAAATCAAAATATCTTATATAATTAAAAAACATTTCATTTACATTCTTCCTCAAAATGTGACACAATCCCTCATCTACTTACAGCAGCTGGAGCTTGCTGTGCTGCAATGTCAGCTTGTTCTTTCAGGCGTGTCATCTCAGAGGAATAGGCTGCAATCTCCTTCTCCAGGCGCAAGTGGCGATGCAACAGTGCTTCAGCACTTGATTCATCTTTTCCATAGTCCTTGCTGGCTAGAAGCGGCTGTCTTTCTCGCAGCCATGAATTTGCTTCATCGATGTCAGCAAAGTACTTAAGAAACACAGGGAAGAAGAAAACGTTTGGATTCATCCTGAAAGTGTCATATCCAGCTCCTTCTTCTTTAGAAAAGTATGAATAAAGAGAAATGCCATTAAGTTTGTAGCCACAAGGTTACTACCAGGTGTTGTGAAAGCTATGATGTATTTCATGCTTGTATGACAGATAAGTGAGTAAAGAGATTCAAGGATTGCCTATACAGCTCTTCAAAAGTTCCTAATTAGCTAAAATTTCATGGTGCATAATAGTGGCAGTAAAAGAAACCCACAATGTATGATATTGGTAGGTACTATGTAATTCCAACAGATATTTTCTAAATGTTTAAGGAATAAACAATGAATTAGTCTACAACAGAAGTTTACTCCCTTTTTACAGAATTTACAGTCTGCCTGGCTATGGTTGTAAAAAATGAAAACAAGCTTTTGAGATATAGAATAAAGGTACAACAGAAAAAAAAGAAAATCCATAGTAGTGAAGAACAAATGAAGAAGAACTAAACACCATAGTGGTGTTAAACTCACTAAACAGAAGAGAGAATTTGGACTTTTTCAAGGACAAAGCTGTTCAGTTTTGTTCAAGCATATCATGGAAACAACAGACTGAACAAAAAACTTAGGAAAGGGAGATTGGGGAAAGAAAAAAAGGGACCTGAGACAATGTGATGTGATTTAAGAATGCTGCTTTTTAAGAGTTCTTTATTTGCAGATATTTGAGCGCTTGCAGGAGTAAAATCATAGGTCAGAATGGCAGTGTCAAACACTTGGCAGGCTCTGTGAAGTTCACGGTCAATCTAAGTTTTACAACATGTTTCTTTTGTTGTTGGTTTTTGGAGTTCTTTCTTTCATGTGAGGAAAATATCACATAGCTACCCCAATCCCATTCCCTAAAAAGACTCTGAATCAGCACTATCATGTGAGTTATTTCCATTAGAATTTTCACCTTTAGAGCAACTCCCAGCTGCTCAGATCTCCTACCTGGCTGGCTTGCAAGAGGATAGAGACTTCGCTGCCACAGATCCTTTAGAAGACCAACACCTGCAGGCTTTCCTGCCATGGTTGCCCTCCATGTGGGGGCATTGGGCAGAACTGAGCCACATCCATGTCCCCCATACACACATCACAGCAGAGCCCTCTTACCTGTTTGATGAGAGCTGCTGCCTGCAGGCGGCTTTTGCGATCAGCCACCTCATCTTGGAGCTGCTGCCACAGCTTCTGGAGGTTGTCTGTCTGCCTCAGAATGTCATCCTGGTGTGTAGGGTTCTTTTGGCTGAGCTCCCAGCCCCTCCTCATCACATTTGCACATATGGCTCTGTGGGAATTGCACTCTGCTTCAAGAGCCTAGCACAAGGATGGGAAACATGTCAGCATAACTCATTCCCCACCAGTGAGTGAAAAGAGGGGGTCCGACTCTCTGTTACTGTAATGCATACATTTCCTAGAGCCCCATGTCTTATTCATGCCTAAGACATTTCCCTTAGCTCTCTGAGATGATTGCCCCTCTGCTCTCCACACTGTTGTACTTCCTGCCTTTGATCTGAAGCTTGTTATGCAGTCTTCTCTGAATGAGATACCTGTCATCCGCCAATTCAGCTATCTCATGCTTTCCAGAAGGAACAAATACACAAACATATGCACACAAATGTATATTAAAATAACAGAAGAGGCTTCTGTTTCTGTTTTCATATGAAAGTTCTCAAGCCCACAGGTCTCTTCACTTGTTCACAGTGATTCTTTGCCATAAGAAGGCACTAGCTCATACAGCTGAACTTTTGATATTAAGCCACAGCAAGGTCTTAGGAAAAGTGGTAACAGATTTGTAAGGTCATACAATGTTATTCTTTCTGCCTACTGATATCTGTCTTCTTTTCACCATCTCTCTCTTTCCCCACATCTCTCTTGGCCAGGAAAGGAGGGTGAGAAACACAAAAACTAGCAACCTTTTTTTTTCTGCCGATCAAAAGTTAGCTAATATGTAGCCCAGTGTCTTCACTGGAAGCCCCACTTCTAGTCCAGTAGGAAGCATATTCCTTCTCTACTGTTTCCTTTCCCTCTTGGGGAAAAAATCCCTAGACAATAAGTTTTTTAAAAATTCTAAACACTGGTCATGACACTTGAGATAAGGAGCAGTTTGACAGATTTTTGTAAATGAACTGACCTGTAACTGACTGAAAGGAAGGACACTGATGTCCTAAAGTCTTGCTTTAATACAAAGACAAAGCACCACCAGCAAAGTAAGATACCTTGTTCTTCTGAATAGAGGCTGTAATCTGGCTGACATCTTTCCCTAATGTTGTAGTTCTTGCTAGCTTCCATTTCTCAGAGACCCATGATTCCTCCTCTTTGCAGTCACGGAAGAATTCAAAGAGCTTCAAAGACTCTTCTAGCTGAGATTTTCTGAACCGAGCAAACAAACAGTATATGTCAGTCAGAAGTAGGATTCCGTGGAGACAATGGTAGCATAATCAAAGAAGAATTTAAAAATCAAAAATTTGAATGCCTTTAGTTCCTCTTTTTCACACATGAATTTATTCATGAAATAAGACAAAAGAAACTAAACTACATTTCCTTCTTTCTCTGAGAGATAACTCCTTACTAATCAGACTTCTCATAAAACAAGTTATAGTAAATGCTGAGAATGAAGTTATTCTTCCTCTATGAAAGCCAGTGATCCTTTCAGTCAATTGCAATCAAGACACTCGAGTTGCTTTTGTTCTGTCTTTATAAATGGAGAAATGAAAAAATTTCAAATGCTGGGAAGCTGTGCCCTCTGATTAAAGAAGTGATTGGCCATCCTAATCAGGAAGAAGAGACGCATAAGCACAGCCCTACCGTGACTTGCTCAGAGCTGTAAGGTTCTGATACAGCTGATGAAGCATCTGAACTTTTGCATAAAGCACTTCTGTTTTAACTGTGCTGTCCTTGCTGATTTCTGCTGTCCTCTGGGTGATGTGTGTCAATCTACCACCATAGGAAGAGATCTGAGAGTCAATCAAGTTGTGATTCTGCAGCAAATCTACTACTTCCAGGAGCTGCTTACCACAATCCTGGGAATTCACTAGCACCTACAAAGTGAGAGAAAAAAAAAAAAAGGCATTAGTTGAGAGTGCATCCAGGGGCTTAGTACAAACAAATCAGTTGAAAGATTCCTGTTGACTCTCATAGCTTCTAAATGTCCAAGAATATCAGCTAGGTAAAGCTAAAAAGCTGCCTATTCAGAGGAATTACACTTTTCTTTCAATTTCACAAGCTAATGGCAACAATCCAGAGTTTTTATCTAATGCAGTGCAAGTAATGGTCTCTTCAAATAAGCATCTGTTTTCATACCTAAGTTATTACTATTGATTAAGGACTCAAGGTCTCAGAATTTGTGGGAGTGATGAATATCCCTTTCCTATCTGGAGTATTGGGTATCCCTATCCAATCATCTGTAGGCAGATTGATTTACAATCTGTATTTTGAGAATTTTACAGTATCCCATTTTATGGTATGTTCTAACTGCTGTGTTCTTTTATTTGAGGAACTTAATTGCCTATCTAAATAATGAAAATAAGTACTTCACAGTATTTAATTGGTGGCTGATGGAGGTACCAAGTGCTTACAAGTCAGTCCTCCTTCTAAGTGTATCAATAGATACAATTATCAATCCTATTGTAGGATACTATCTTTCTTTACCAATCTTCTCCCACATCCTCAGGCTATCATGGTTCCAGCAACACTATTACCTTTAGGTGTTCTTTGCTTACTAACACTAGGACAGAAAGATTTATAACTTGGAGACAGCTCTTATCTTTAATTTGAAATTCACAACTTCGTATAGCATGCTGACTCTTTCAACTTGGGCACGAGGCAACCTTTAGTCATAAGGATTTTTCTGTCTTCAAGAACAAAGAATGGATATATACTCCATGCCATTCCAAAATCAAAATGAACCCAGCTATTTCTCATGCTAAAGGAAAGACTTTGTGCTCTGTCACTCTTGTAACAGTTGGAAATTCTTGCTAAAAGCAACTACTTGCATTTACAGTGGAACTTTTCTTCCTCACCAGCTTATAAACCTGAAAGCCTGAGCTAGTTCCCATCTGTATAAACACTGGAGGTACTTCCAGAAGCTAATTCAGAAGAATTATGTGGAATGGAAACAGAAGGTCATTTTATTCCACTTTTGTTTTTACACTTCTAAATTTAGATAAGATTATTTCCCATCTTTATTTTATTATATAACGTGAACCTGTAGTGCACTCCCTGTAATACCATACCTGGTTTTCTGATTAGAGGGAGCCCCTATAGCAAAGCCTGTTTTTTTCTTATGTAGTTACCTGTGATGATGAACTGAAATGCACAGTTAGGCATCTAAGTAAAAACTGTGTATTTTTACATAGCTGATAGACTTATCTCCTGTTGGCACCAGCCAGTCCCTGGAACATGGAGGTTTTTCCAGGTACACTGGCAACAGTGCAAGTTGCGTGCTGGTGGAGAGGGCTCAGTACCTGCAGCTCTTTCAGCTCTTCTGTAATGGCATCAGTGTCCCTTAACAGGCCCAGAATTTCCTGCATTGTACCCAGGGATTGTTCTCGTCTCTGCAGCTGGTCCAGGAGATCCTGCCATTGCTTTGAAATGTTTTTTTGCCTACAAAGGAAGAGAAAGAAATCACCAATTTGGACCAAAGGCTCTGGGCAGCACTGAAGGATTCTCAGTGTTTGTAGCTTTGGAGGAGCTAAATGAACATGCACAGATCTCCACACTAATGTAAGAGGACAGGTCATGATCAGAAAACAGGTCAAAGCATTGTTGTTACAGGTATTTTGACTAGCACATCAACTGTGATAAACTTCCTAAAATTTAGAATTTAGAAGTTGTTTTTTTTAATGGATGCTCATACCTGTCATCCCCCATTGCTTTCATTTGATACAGTGGAAAGCTTTGGAAACAGAGAAGTGGTCTTTAAATGGCTGCTTAAAGTAAATACTAGTCTAAACCATATCATGTCACAATCTGATCTCATAAAGAGTTTAAATTCCTCTCATAACTGGCTTTTTTTTAGTTTTCCCATAGGTTTCTGATTTTGTCTGAACTTAGCATTGAAATACCACAAAATAAGTAATTTATATGGCATTCTTAGACATTCACAAATCAGGCTAGCTAATAATCCGAGATAATCAGAGAAGTTATATTGTCTCAATATTTGCTCCAAAGTGGAGTCAATCTGAGAAGACTTTGTGCCTTAATCAATCTATATCTCTTCAGACTACAGAACGAAAAAGAAATGTGTTGATTTGAAAAAAAAAAGAAAAAGTATCTAAGCAATTTTGATGGAAGATAGAATATTTGATTGAAATTTTTGGATATATTTTCATATATAACAACAATATCTTAAAATTATTTTTCATCCTAAATCAGTCTGAGAGTTTGATCATTAAAGGCAAAAAATTGGAATTTTGAAGGAGATGAAACATTTGCCTTATCTGCTGAAATTATTCACAAATAGAAGAAATTCCTGCCAGTTCTACTCATAAGGAGCAGAGCTAAGATTTATAATTACAAATAAATTTCTTCCACCACACCACAGAATTTCAGCTAATTTTGACCTACATCCCCACAGTCTCACGACCATCACTCACTTCTTCAAGATTTGATCTTTGCTGTGATAGTTCTCCTGGCTGATAACAGTGGCCATTTCATCCAAAGCTGTGAAGCGTTCCTTCCTGGGCAGTACATCTGCCACAATGGCTTCCAGCTTCTTACTGGCAGCCTCCATCCTGTCCACACTCTCTGGCCAGAAGTCCTGCTTCCCAATAACTTTTCTCATGTCTTCCAAATAGGACTCACGCAGGCCTGCCTTCTTCAGGAACCTCTGTGCTAGCTGTTCCAGCCTTTCTAGCCTCAGCATCTCCTTTTGCAGTGCTTTTCCCCGGTTGTGCTCTGACTTTTCCAGTATGATCCAATGCTTTTCCACATCCTGCAGCATCTTCCCCTCTGGGGGCAAGTATGGCCGTTGGTTGTTGGCTCTCTGTTTGGTCCTGATGTTGAAGAGATGAGCTTCAATCATGCCCTTCTCTTGATATTTGGGGGGTTTCTCCACAGTGCGGAAGGTTTTGAAATTGGCCATGAGCAGCCACATTTCCTGAAGTGAGTTGGGGAAATTGCGGTCATCCAGTTCCATCACCTTCTGCTTAATCCATTTCAGGAGGTCAGAGACCATCTGCTCATACAGAAGCTTCAAGTCATCTATCTCCTTCAGGAAGAACACAATCTGTGACGAGAATATAAAGTTACAAGCCACATAAGAAATAGAATGAAGCAAGGTGGGTGAACAGAAAGCAGCATCTTCAGCAATCATCACATTTTAATACAGATTTGGTGTAGCTGTCACATCTGAAGCCAGGTGAAATTCTAGAATAGCCTTCCATGAAACACAGATAAATAAACATTATTTAATGTCTCGTTTCAGTTTCTATTCAAGAAAACAGTTTTGGACTAAATAGCATGTAAGTGGAGACTGTCAGCAATTCCTGTGTGGGCTGACTAGAAATAGAGAATCCCAAACTGAGGGATCACATTTTTTGTTTCATAATGAGAAAAACCCAGATTTCCACTCCCACCCCCCCTGCAGTCTTGTTCCTAAACCCAAACCAATCCTATCCTGATATGCAATTACACCCACTTAGCTTTACCACTTCAGGGTGTTAGGAGACCATCTGACAAGATCCTAGTTCTCCCACCTGCACACAGCAGACTGCGGTCAAACAGCCCCTTCTCAGTCTCCTCTGTTGGAGCTCTTTCTCTTTATACAAATTATTAGAAAATGTCTGGTGGCCCAACAGAGTTTGGTAAAGATGCTAACTCTGATTCAATACTAACTTTTCAAGTCCAAGGCATTTATCTGTTTCATCTGTGGCCTGATCTAACTTTATTTCAAATTCAGATAAATACTGGAGTAAACATCTAGAATGAAATCCATAATGAAATAAAAAGCATTAGAGTGAAATTATCCTTTCTTTCCATTATACATTTTTTCCATCGTTGTATTTTTACTTCATATTATTTTTTTCCCTCACCCTAACTTAGTAACTCTCCTGCAGATGTCAGGTTTAATGCTGAATGATGTTGTCTGCCTCTATCATTTCGCTGAGTCTGCCTGCTCCAGACAGGCAGATTAGTGAGGGAGATGGCACTGAGAAAAGACCCAGTCCATCCAAGTGGTAATCTGCTTTTACCTACCAGAAAGTGCACTTGGCAATGACTAAGTGTCACAGTGTAAGAGGAGTAAAATAGCACCAACCTTCAGTGCAGGAAAAGCAGCCCGTGACATCAGGGCTCCCTTCTGTATTTTCTGCCATCGTACCCAGTTCATGCTGAAAGATCCTAGCAAATGCATGGTCACCTCACATGGGAGAGGGAAAGGAGATTTATCTCCCAGAGCTATTTCTCTCTGCCAGCCTGGTCACACACTTAGTCTGAACTCAAAGGTTTCCTTGACACATTCAGGCTTCCCTCCCAATCCTATTAGTAAATTCAGAGCTGCCTATTTGAGGGGACTAAGGACATGAAGAGATTAACATCTGTTTCCTTCTCCTTCTGAACCTTTGTGTGTATCAGAAATGCAGGAAGACAGGAATGCAATATTAGAGACAGGCTAAAAATAGGGAAGGAGACAAAGAGAGAAAAAGAAGTAGGTAAGTGGAGAGAGAGAAAAGAATATAAATGGAAAAAACAGTGGAGCACAAAAAGAACTGAAAAAGGATAGAGTAAGAAAACTGTTTCTTCACATAATACAAAAGTTATGTCTTCCTTGCTCCTTATAGTTCCTCTAATACATGCTTGATGACTCAAGGACTATTTCGGGTTTATCAAAAGATAAAAAATGTCTCCTGGCCAATATCCACTGACTCGTGTAGACCGATCATGTCCTACTGCCCACTCTCGTCACTGATGTCCAAACTTTGACTGAATTCCAAGTCCTGTTCCCATCTAATGCTTCTCTTCAGAGAACATCCTGTTCTAATACATAGAATCACAGAGTATCTCGAAGTGGAAGGAAACCATAAGGACTATTGAGTCCATCTCCCTGATCCTTGCAGGACTACTTAACACCAAATCATATGACAAAGAGCATTCTCCAGGCTTCGTGCTGAGGGGAGCCATGTTATGGGATCATCTAATTCTTGCCCCAGACCACTTTTTCAGCTGACTAAACACTGCTTTTCACCTTGTCACCACCATGGGAGCCTTAGTTTGGATTATTGTGCCTCCTATTAAGAAATATATTCCCCCTCTTGATTGCACAGGCAGATCTCAGGGTCCAGATGTTCATCCTGGATGTGTAGGTTTTCAGCAGGCTATTTCTTTGTACTTTTGACAAAAACAGAATAGATTATTCTAGAGACAGAAGAAAAATTCTCTCTCAGGAACGTGGTTTTCAGTAGAACAACTACAAATTTCCTCCAGTTTTTCATGAACAGGATGCAGGTACTTTTTAATATAGCTCAGTATTGTATGTGAGGTGAAATGTATATGGAAACAAAGAAAAAAATTAGATTAGCTAAATTTAATAAAAATTTAATAAAAAATATTAATAAAAATTTACCCAATTTAGCTAGCAGTCTCTCATTTTTAGTGGTTTTGAATTGTTTTGGGTTGGTTCAGTTTGTTTGGTTTGGGGTTTGTTGTTTGTGGTTTTTTTCATTTGGTACCTAACGACTTAGAAAGAAAGGATGAGGACTTGGAAATAAAAATCCAAAGTAGAATAAGGGATCATCTTTCTTATTAAATAAGAAAATTGTTGACTAGGTCTGCTTTTGCTTAGCTGTGTAATCTTATCCCAAGAGGATTCAGATCTGTATGTCTCAAGCTGCCTTGGAGCCATATAAATTCTTAAGCAGAAACTGTGAAGTCAAAAAGGAATTAATTTTTGGTGAAACAACTGCAACCCTCTTAGAGATCGGAAAGTCTACAGGCACTTCTCAAGATACAAGGTCTTTCAAATGGCTGTGCCACTTGATTCAGTTGAAATGATCCTGAAGGTGAGCTTGCACAGAACTCCCCACATCTCCAACTTAAATTTATCTTTACATTTTTAACTTTAAACTTATGAAGATAGCAATGCACTTACTTTGGTAAGTCGCTTCTGTATTGTCTGGCCTTGTTTCAGTTTGGAGAAGTAGTGATAATAGAGTGACACATAAGTCATGATGGATCTCTCATCTGGATAGGGCACAGCCACATCCTCAGCATCAAGCAGTTTGCTGATTCCAAGCTCTTTCTCAGCAACATCAAAGGCATTGTTCAGGTTTTTAATGGGCTGGTCCTGCCTCAGTGAGCTATAGTGGATAGAATCAGGCCTGGGCAAGGAGAAGAACAAGACGCGGAGGGCAAGAAAGATTTATGTTTGTTATAAGTTCTTCTAATTATAAACCATAAACTGTTTATTAAACTAAGGAATGTGACATTAACACTGAAATTACTTTGACCCTGAACTTCATTCAAGAGCATTGCCCCTTTCCTATATAACAGGAAGAAAATTGCCCTTTATGAAATTGAAGTACCACTCCCAGCAAAACTCTGCCCTTCACTTATTTCTCCACTGATGCGTGAAAACCAAAGCCCACTGGAGGGGCAGTTCTGAAAAGGGAGGTGACTCCCAGCTGGGGAAGTTACAGAATCTCACTCTGGTATCCTGTATAAGAAGTAGCAGAACAGTTAATGGACAAAGAATTGTTCAAGGTTCTCTCATAGGTAGTTTCTCTCTCCTGCGTTGGGCTGTTTTCTTCACGCTTCTTCAAAAGGACAGAGAAGGGAGAAAGAATGAGACCAAGAAGTTGCTTGCTCTGTTACAGTTGAACCAGAAGGGATACATGCTCACAAAGTTCCTACAATAAAACCAGTCCCTAAAAGAGTAAATTCAGAAAAAGAACGTTGTTCAGGCATGTGATATTCCCTTGGAAATTCAATGTTATGCTCAACTAAAGGAACTATGAAGCAGGAGCTTTTGGTCCTCCCTTTCTTAGAGAGAGAATACCCATTTAAAAAGAGTCTTCAGTGAGAAAGGGCCCAGAGAATTTGACAGTTTCTTGACAAAAACTTGTAATTCAGACCGTAGAACAACTTGTGCCAGAGCAATGAGCAACTCTGTCTGAACAGATCCATCAGATCTTACCTGTGAGCATGTATTAGTGCATTGAAGGCCAGCCCATCACTCCAACTTCTGGAGAAGTCCTTCACGTTCACATTGGAATAGCTGGCAGTTTTATGCTGACACCAGAGTAGTAGGGCTTCATTGGCAAACAGAACGTCAGCTCTGCCTCCAAATTCTTCCTGTTAAGAGAAATCAGTGTGAATGATATATGGAAGTAGCATCAGTGAGTCTACACTTATGTTCACAAAGATCACTCTGTATTACTTTTGTCCTATTTAC
Source organism: Cephalopterus ornatus (assembly GCA_013396775.1). Lineage (NCBI taxonomy): Eukaryota > Metazoa > Chordata > Aves > Passeriformes > Cotingidae > Cephalopterus > Cephalopterus ornatus. The sequence goes on along the minus strand of VZRE01010351.1, from coordinate 576,389 downwards.
AAATCCCCTCCAAGTCATGATCTGCAGACTATATCTAACATAAAGATAGAAAGATTTAAGATGAAAGCACAAGTTTTGTATGAAAATAAAAACAAATTGAATGAACTCAGAAATTATAAAGTGAAATGCAGTTGTTAAAAAGATGTAAAAATTTCTCTTCTCTAAGGTTTGCAGAAATCAAGTGGAAAGCAAAGCTCAGTTTGTGAACTAGGACTCAGAAATAAAATATGATGTATTCAGGTCTAATGTGAGAAATTGTTAACTTTGATTTCATGATACGTTCATAGATTCTTATTTTTCAGGTACTTAGAGTGCATGTTAAATAATTCAAAAAACATATATTTCTTCAGAGAAGAAAATTATGCAGGTTACAACTCAAATCTAGAGAGAACTGTTTCTCTGTTGACAGAGAAACACTTTCTGAAGCCAAAAGTCAATAAAAAAATCTGTAGAAGAACATGAATATCCTATCTATCTCCACGTTACTGTGTTCAATCTCTTTGCAAAACTATGAAGTGGATTCGATTGCTATTAGAAATAGCAGTCAGGAAACATTAAGAAAGTGGTCCTTGCTGGCCCGAAACTCTACAAAGTCTCTGAAATGCTCTGATCAGACAAAAAGGCAAAGATACAGTTTTACCTTATCAAGTTTGATGGATGAAATCTGAAATCTAAGTATGATGATCCAGATAAGTCCCAGGATTAAGGTTCTGTCACCATCTACGATATTCTCAGGGCCAATCACTTTTACTTGTACCTGCTAATAAACCAATATCTGTTCAGCATAATAACACTCATGTCCAGCGCTCAGTGTAACAAACTGTTCTGAAAAGGGTGATCAGGTGTTTTCTTAAGGAAACAGGTTTTATGTCTCTTCATTGGTCCATAGACCTGCAGTCTCCCATGTTCACACTCTAGCTGTTGTGCACCAAGGATGAGTTTCAGCAAAAGCCTGGATGGTGGTCTCAAAGATTTAAAGTTCCCATATGTGTTTTGAAAACTGATGGTTAAGGAGAGGAAAGAAACAGAATTCAGTGCTCCTTTCTTCGAAAGAGGGACATTAGCTGTTTATAAACGATGTTACTCAAATAACAAAGAAATTCAAACCTGATGAGTTTTTTTTCTTTTAATAAGACCTCTGGTCTATCTTCAAAGACTATCTTATTGTTTATTAGAGGGGGAAACTACAATGAATGTAATACTGTAATTACTTAGTAACATCCATAAACTGTTGTGATCTCTAATATCAATATTAACTTACCTTGGATTTCAGAAATGAGATGGCTTTGCTGTTGTTCTCTAGAAAATGCACTCTCATAGTTCCCCGGCTTGGTTTGGGCAGAACTTCTCCAGAGAGCAGCTCCAGGAGTTTCATGAGAGAGATGCCATCTTTCAAATCTGTGTAAATATCTTCTAACTCAACCTTCACCTGTGAAGAGCAGTCAGATAATACAGACTCTGGCTTAATGTTTGGCACACAGAACACTCTATTTCTAATAATAAACAAATAACACTTTCTCGCTGTTTCACGGAGTCTTCTGTATGACAGTGCATATAAGCAAGGAGTGGTAAATCTTAAATCAGAAAAAAATGAATTTATGAAAGTAGACTGAAGTAAAAAAAAGCAGCAACAACCCAACAAAAATACAAACTCACAATTGAGCAAACAAAGAAAAAAAGTGGGAGGTTTTGAAAAATCAAAACACCTTAGCATTTGTAAAATCTAATATTTTGGAAGCACTGACATTTTTCATTTCAATTCAAATTAATATTTTCATTTATTTATTCTGAGCAATGCATTTCATTTAAAAATTGAACTGATGATCTCAGTCAATGACTTGATTTTTACTCCATAGTCTCAACAAAGTTTGTCACATCCTGCTTAGACCTGTGCTACCACCTGGAGTCTCCATACTTTTTGCCAGAGTCTCACACTAAGTGAAAGATTAAGATCTTTTACAAAAATGTGTTGCATTGCTGCCAGTAGTGAGGTCACCCAGTGCTTGGGTGATACAACATGACATGGTGTGTACTCTGACCGAACAAGAACTTGCCTTGAGTGTTTCCTTTTGGCCTTATGCCATTTTCCATCCAGCAGTGATGTTAAAATCACACCACACACCTAACACTAATTTACTGTGATTCTGGAATTTTGGTAAATAATCATTTTGTCTTCAGGGAAAAAAAAAGCTAAAGTAGTATATTTTTCAATTCAGAGAATAGTTACATGTTAGAGGGGGAAAAGGACAGATAACAAACACGTGCTTTTTAATTCCTGACCAAATAATAGTCTGTTTAGATCTTTTCTCCAGGGAAAGAAGAAAACACTGAAAGTGCAAAAGCAACTCAGAGAGTCTTGAAATCTGTACTGTGTGTGGAACAACTTTATCTGATTGATCATCTCCACAAAAGCCCTCCTTGCTTAGTTGCCAACCTCAGGTTTTTTGCATATTAAACAAACTTAAAATTCTGCCTATGGTATATTACAATAAAAAAAGTTAAATCTTTTATATTCTGTGACACTTTTATAAATGAATAACAGTTTCATTTAAATTTATAAAGAGACAGACTTCATATATCTGCTTTATGCCTCACTCAGCAGTAGTTTTAATAGCTTTGTTGTATCATTCTTCTCATAAAGATACCAGTCACAGATTGCTTAACAAATTCAATCTAAAACCATTCTTAGTGCTAGACTTGAAGTAGTCAACAATATAACTCAGAACACTGCAGTGTTCTGTAGTATGATTCAATCACGTTTCAGTGCGTACTGGAAAGCTGAGACTACATTGGCAGGAAGACCCAGATAAGCTGTCGGTCTCTGCACGTCTCTTACCATATATGGTTTGGAAAGCTTTTATGATGCATGAACAAGTACATTGCAGGAAGTTAAGACTGATATTTTAATCTTTGAACTTGAAGTCATTTTTAAAATGAGAAATTATTTATCTATGGCTAAACAGAAGTAATTCCCTACACCATAGAAACCTAACTTTCTGCAGGTGACAAAATTAAAATGTGTTTTGCATTTGTTTTCTCCTGTTAAGAAAAATAAATATTGGAGTTTATTTTGCTCTGCAGCTGCCATTGTACCAATCACACATTTAAAACATTTCTCTGAAAAACTCCATCTAGTACTGAAACACCATATAATAGTGATGACCTAGAACAGACCCAAGAGGCCTGGTCCTGCTTGGTGTCCTCAAGGTCCATTTTCATTACTATCATCTACAGTCTGTAGAAAAGAAAATTGGGTTTGGATGATGTCATTCCCTACTGTGCCACAGCTACATCATTTGTGCTTGAAATGAGCTTATCTGAAGTAAGTCTGGAGACTTGAAATATGTTGGAGTTACCTTGCACACCCAAATAGCCTGCACACTAACTTTTTGGAAGTCTGAGAGTTACTGAAACAAACTGATCTATACTTGCATGGCAGTATGTCTGAAATTGCTAGAATTAAAGCTACTCTTTCAGAGGTGTTAAGCAGCAGCTCAAGCTGAACTGACCAGGAAAAGCAGAAATTTTATTTTTTGGCCAGGCAATTAAGAACTGAGCATTGTTTGGGGAAACCCAAACATTTGCATATACTTACAGGAAAAAGAAGCAAATAAGGAGCTTCCTCTGAGAGGATCACCAATACACAATGGACATCACATTATGATAGGCATACACATTCTACAAAAATGAATCCTGATTTTAGAGAAGACTGCTAACATGAACAATGGACACAGATGTGAGGTAAAAGATACAGGCTGTAGGACTCCAGTTAGTCAAAGCCTTCCTTGCTGGCATATATGTGTAATGCCAACATTCAAGAAAAAAATGTTAAAAATAACATAAAAAATAATACAGTGGGTAAAATAAAGTAAAATAAAACCAAACCAAAAAATCCCCAGATTGAAGGAGCCACCTACATTATTCCTGGAGAAGACATTGTTAATCCAGTTGGTAAAGGTTTTCTTTTGCATGGACATACGCTGCTCCTGCAGCTTTTTGATATGATCTTTTTCATATTCGGTAGCCATGGTCACCTAGGAAGTCAGAAACATCAGTGGGGTGCTGAGTGATGAAGAGATCTGCCAGGCCACCCACAATAAACAGTCACATGCCCAGTGTATATAGGAAATCCAGCACCAACAGGCACAGGATTCAATACCACACCCAGCAGAATACTTTACTTTCCTTCTGCTTGTACTTTGCACTTTGATGTCACTAACTTTATTCTTGACTTGCTTGCTTTCACTCTTTTAAAATACATCTCTTGTTGAGGATGAAAATGTGACATGTATCTATGCAGGTTTACTTTCTTGCTCTCAGTCTCCATTCATGAGGGTGGAGTTCCCATAAGGACCACCATGATCTGCAAGCCATCAGTAACTTTCTTGGGTGTGCTTAAAGCACACGACAGAGAACTGATCTTAGACCCCATCAGAAAGAGAAATCTGCAAATCACTTGCAATGCAGTACTTGAAAGTGTGTTGTGTTCTCTGAGGACTGGTTGAGATTCTGCTGTTGGCTTTCAGACTACAGTACTTCTAACAGAAATCAAAGAGTTTCTTAGAAAGAAAACGGAACCAACTTGTTCCTTTCCTCTTGTGAGTTCAGTTTTTGCATATGTATCACTGTGAGGATGGTGACACAGATCCATAATCATATCAACAATGTCCTAGGCTGGATGTCAGGAAGTAGTATTCCTCTTCCCTAGGCTGTCACAGACTTGTCTGCCTTATCCATGCTGAATATTCAGAGAGATTTGAAACAAGTCTTCCCTTTAGAGTCTGTGATACAATAAACTGGATTTCAGCTCATGTGAGCAACTCTTCTGAAGTCACTTGGCTTATGTGGTAAATCTACAACAGCAGTGACCTTGCTGTTATGAATGCAAAATAATAACTTTTAAAAAAACAGTTAGTCAGTGTAAGATCCACACCTTTAGTGACCAAACGTCATCTGCTTGAACTACTGCCATAATTATAAGCATTACCTGGATATCAGCCTGGCTCCAAAATCAAGAAACTTGCTGTAGTGGTGGGAGAGGAGAGAGGTGTCTACTGCTGTCAACCCACTGCAAAGAGATAAGGGAATGAAAAATTAAAACCTCTGACAAACTGTGGCAGTGTGGAGCAGGGTGACATGCTTCCTAAAATTCCATGTCTGTTTTGCAAAGGCCAAGTTCTGAACTATTCTGTGCTCTGTACCCTTTAAATCCATAAAGCGTTAAATACTGGGAAAAAGACATTATGTGTCCTAACATGAGAAGACTGCAATAGGGAACTAGCAACAAAAGCCACTGCAAATGGGAAATTGCTTCCCTGATAGTTTTCCATGCTCTGATAAAGAATTTTGCCATTTTACAATATGGAAAGGTATGAAAAATGCATAAGCAATCATTTCTTACTGCATTTTTTATTATTGCTTTTTGGGGCAGATGTTTCTTAACCCCCAGTGTTTGACTTCTCAAAACAGTGACAGCACTGAAGCCTGATAGTTCAGCAACAACACAGGGAAGGATCATGACTGTAAATGAAAGCCTAATGAAAGGAATAATTTAGCAAAGTTTGAAATAGAATTATAGAGAGATCCTCACAACATTTTCTTATCTGGTGGGCTGGTTCAGCCCTGCCTGCTTTCTCTATTTTTAATAACCCCTGTAGTTAACCCACATAATTTATGAATTTGCCAAATGGTTCTCAGAATATCTGCAGGCTTCTTTTCTTTGTTTTTTTTAAGTGCTTTTATCCAAGCAAAACAATCATACTGTATAATAACAGTACTGGTTTCATTTAGGTGCAAAGGAAGCTTATTTGTGGAGCTACCACCTCACTTAACAGCTCACCTGTTTCATTAAATTAAATTAGAAGTGTTCCCTGTATTGGTAAATGATTATCATAAGACAGATTTGTAATAGATTCTCTGCATTTTCAGGATGTAAAAGCAGTGCTAATAGCCAAAACTGGTTATAATGGTACATTACAGGAAAAAAAAAAGATATCAAAGAATGTGAAAAAATTGCACTTACTCAGTTTGGAGGAAGTCCTTCCTGACATTCAGCAGCTGGTCTTTCTAAAGAATGACTTCTACTACATCCACTCCTACATTCACCTCACTGTTTTCATGAAAAGCAACCTTTGATTTCAGGAACAGAGACCAAGTATTTATGATCCAGCTCTGAACCTTTCATCTGATCTGAAGGAAATAACCCAACAGAACACAATGAATAAAGGTTGTCACAGGCGTTGTCCAATTCTTATGCTCAAAAATAATATATGAACTGCACCAAAATTGCTATAAACCAGTGAAAAATCGTCCAGGTTCTGATTCTTTGGTAAAGAGCATCTTTCACAATTTCATTAAAGGTTCTGCCTGATCCCAGGTTGCTTTTGTAAAGGAATTCTTACCCGGAAAAGTGAACCTGACAATGCAGTCTGAAAATCAAAGTACAGCAGAGAGTACAAAGATCAGAGTAATATCCAAGTGGTTAAATTTGGATACAGAAAATGAGAAGGTCAAACATTAGGAATTTGCTCAGCACTCAGGACAGCTTTAAGGAAGTTTTTGTGCACAGATATCTGCTGCTGGCAGGGTAAACTGGAGTCAAGCTGACAATGCCAGCTGATTCCAAAGTTTATTATTGATGGACTTCCATTAAATAACAAAAGGGAAAATAATTCTGGTGACTTATATACATAGCAGTGAGTCCTTTCTGTCACTTACATGGTCACACAAGCACGGAACATATTTACCTGGCATCATTGCCAGAAACCAGGGAGTTGCTGCTGGGAACCACTGCTAGAAAATATGCAGACATCTGAAATTAGAAGCTGTAAGTAAAGATGTCCAGCTCGGAGATGAGGTAAGGGAATAGCAGTCTTTTCCCTTCTGGCAAGTGTAGTTTAGTTAGCATCCAAAAGGGACAGGAGGAAACACATAAGAAGAAATTAATAACTCCCCAAAACTCAGTACAGATAAAACTTGAGATCAGCAGAATCTGTGTCTTCATATGAACCCTAGAGAAATGTCATACACAGTGTCACATAAAACAGTTAAAAATAAAAAAATTGAATACTTACGTTACAGCTATTTCTCAAAATATTCCCTTCAAATTCTTGGACTCATGTCCTGGACTAGCCAACTAATACAACGTAATACAATAGAGTGTATTGTATGACAATATATGGAATGCATTGTAATACAATGTAACTAATACAATGTAATTCTTAACTATCATTAACTGCGGATAGGAGGACAGGAGAAAAGAGATACAAATTCAGCAACTGTTTACATCTCTTCTGCAAGTTCATTGCCTGCATCTTTTCTGTCCTGCTTTTTGCAGAGTCACAGAATTGACCAGGTAGGAAGGGACCACAGTGGGTCATCTGGTCAAACCTCCCTGCTCAAGCAGGGTCATCCCAGAGCACATGGCACAGGATTCCATTCAAATGGTACTGAATATCTTCAGAGAGGGAGACTCCACAACCTCTCTGGGCACCCTGTTCCAGTGCTCGCTCACCTGCACAGTAAAGAAGTTCTTCTCATGTTTGGGTGGAACTTCCTGTGCACCAGTTTCTGCCTGTTGCCTCTTGTTCCACTGCCTGTACAACCAAGAAGAGCCTGGCTCCACCCTCTTGCCACCCACCCTACAGATATTTATACATAATAATGAGGTCCCCTCTCAGTCGCTTCCTCTCAAGGCTGAACAGCCCCAACTCCCTCAGCCTTTTGTTATAAGAGAGATGCTCCAGACCCTTGACCAACTTAGTTACTGTCCACTGGACCTGCTGCAGGAGCTCCATGTCTCTCTTGTCCTGAGGACCCCAGATCTGGACACAATACTCCAAATGTGGCCTCACCAGGGCTGAGTAGAGAGGTAGGACCATCTCCCTCGACCTGCTGGCAATGTTCTTTCTAATGCATCTCAGGATTTCATTGGCCCTTTTGGCCACAAGAACACTGATGGCTCATGGACAGTTTTTTGTTGTCCATCAGGACCTCCAGGTCCCTCTCTACACAGAACTGCTTACTGCTTACAGTCAGACCCCAGCCTGTACTGGTGCAGGGTGTTATTCTTCCCCAGGTGCAGGACCCTGCATTTGCCCTTGTCAAATTTCAGATGGTTCTTTTCTGCCCATCTCTCCAAGCTGTCGAGGTCCCTCTGAAGGGCTGCACAGCACTCGGGGGTATCAGCCACTCCTTCCAGTTTTGTATTATCAGTGAACTTCCTGAGGAGGCATTTGCCCCTTCATCAAAGTCACTGACAAACAAGTTAAACAACACTGGGCCCAGTATAGAACCTTGAGGGACAGCACTAGTGACAGGCCTCCAACTAGACTCTGTACCACTAATCACGATCATCTGGGATGTGCCACTCTGACAGTTTTCAGTGCATCCTACTATCCACTCATCCCACACTTCTTGAGGTTGCCTGTGAGGATTTTGTGAGTGACAATGTAGAAAGCCTTGCTGACGTCAAGGTAGACAGGATCCACTATTAACTTTTAGCTATGATTACATTCTTATAAAGGAAGGTTTGTAGGCTGTCGGTTTAAATCTGGCACAGGTTGGCTAGGCTGTGTGTTGGGAAAATGTCCTCGCTCCTTTCATATAGAAGGCAGAGGACCAGTAGGTGAATTGCCCTGGATGCAGGCATTTCTCCCTATTGCAAGTTAATTATTACCTATATGATTAAATCTGCAAATCACTGTATGCTTTTTATGACAAAAGACAATCAGAGATATGGTATGAAATTTCACTAACTCCTGAATATCCCTCTTAACGTTCAAAGTTAAATGGTGGACACTTATGTGACAGTGATAAATAAAGCCATTTCATCAGTTACTTATATCCTAACAAAGTAAGAGGAATGGCAAAACAGTATTTGTGTGCAGTTTCCCAGAGGAATTAGGAAAAAACCCACCCCTTTAGGCTAATTACGGACCTTCTCTTGCTGCCTTTGCAAAGAAGGGGAGCCTTGACATCGACCTCAAAAAGAGCCTTAAAAACACCCTTCCCTTGCCTTATTTTCAGCCCAAAGTGGTTTTCCTAGATGGCAGCAGCATTTTCTTGTTTTTTAACAGGAAGGACCCTGATGCAGGATTCCTCTTTGCAAAGTAGCAGTCACATAAGACTGTTAGGTTTTTTAACACCTTTTCTTATCTGCCCACAATCTTCTGCTAAAGAGGAAAACAGAGACTGTGGAGATCAAACAGATCTTGTGCACAAGCAGCCTGGTTTGCAGCCCCAAAATTCCTCTGCCCCCAGCCCTTCCCTCACTGCTCCTCTGCTCTTGGCAACACTGTATAAATCAAAGAGGGACTTGACACTTCCTTTCTATCTATTTGAATTTTTTTTTTTTAAATACCATCACTGTCCTTCTCTCACAGCATGCATGTGAATTCACAGCTTCTCTCTAAGATGGGAAGAAATATTTAATTCCCCCATCATAAAGAGCATAAAAGTGATGGTCACAGGACTCATAGAGGGTTGCAGATGCTGAGTTTGCTTCTCCCACTCCCATCCTTCCCACCGCTGACCTGAGTGGGTTGACCACCATGAGCTTTCCCACGGCATCCCTGGCTCTGCTCTCCAGGCAGCAGCACTTGGCTTCCCCCCCATCATTGCTCTTGCCCACCAGGATGGAGGAGTTTACCAGAGAAGAATACTTTTATACAGTTGGGTGTAGATGCCTTCATGTGCCAAAGCATCCCTATTGAAGGCCATTTGCAGCTGACTGTCCTGTAACTTAATGTGTCCTTCATGAGCAAAGCCATCTCTGATTTAAAAGCCATGCTCTTGCAGAGGGCTGTTTATTCACATGGCTTAGGTGAGAGGTTTGGCACAGCCCATCACCCTCTATTATGTATGCTTCACATACACACTGTTCTGAAGGTACATGAAAATCCTGTCTGATCCCTGCTAAGGAGAAGGTTCCCCAAATTTCAAAGAAAGTAAGCAGGTTAAGTGCTAACACGTGTGTGACAGCTCAGCCCTCTATCCCCTACTACGTCTCCAGCCATGTTGCTTCCACATGTAAGAGTCTCAAAACAACAAACATCTGGACATTGACTCTGTGGGGTAGAATGGTAGCCTCCTCTCGGAGCTACGGTCTTGTAGCCCACAGTGTGCCAAGTAAGTACAAAAAACCAGCACCCCAGGTCCCACAGGTAGCCCTCCCCCTCTGCCACCCTCCTCAGATCTTCAAACAGCTGATGTTAGAGTCTTATCAAGGCAGGGTGGACACAGGTGAGAAGAAATGTGATCCCAGAATATTTCATAACCACATCTTGAATTACGCCTAATCTTCAACCTCATTGTGCCACAGAGGAACTATACCTTGGATATTGAGAACACTAGAAGGAACAGACAGTAATTATTGCAAGAAGCTGTTCGCTCATTTGGGATACTAAGGCTGAAGAAAAGTTAGGGAGTTAGTCAAAAGCAGCTTAGGAGAGGTATGGCAACCTCCAGCTCAGTATGCACAGATTCCCCACTTTCACAGGCCTCTCAGCTGAACTTTGTCCCGAAATAGCCAAATGCTTCTCCCACCTTTTTTCCTCAAAGGACTTAATCTCACCACCCCCAGGCACCCCCTTCCCCTGCCCGCCACATACCTGCCTTGCCAGCACTGCTGTCATCAGTTGCCCTGGGGTGCCACCCACCCACAGGCAGGGGGGTTCATGGTGGATGGAGCCCCTGCTTCTCTTAAAGCTGAACTCTGCCTGGGAGGATCTAAACCAGCATCCCAGGATGCTAGGTTGTTATAAACCTCAGCCTCCTCATGCTCTAGTCTGAACTAGAAGTTGCTTTTCTCTTTGAATAGTTGGCTAGCAGCGACATGACATCAACAGGGAGCAGAATTCAAGCAGAACAGTTGAATTACATCATCCAAACGAACTGGAGCCCCTTGCTGCATTTGAAAAAGAGGACAGCTTAAAGCAAAATCAGATGGATTTATTTTTCCTGGCATGAAGAAGTTTAGTCATCTTTTTCAAACAGAAAATATACATTTGCTTGTTTAGTCACGAGTTAAAGACATTTTCTCCTTGGAGCTGTTTATATTATCTTGAAATTTCCCTTCTGTTTCTGAACCTCAAATAGTTAACATAAGAGCTTCAAAGGCTTTGTGCAACGAACACATGGGACAAAGGACTTTGAGTCTCTTTTTGTTTCATACAAACATAGATAAGAGTTTTCAAGTGACAGAATAGCCTTAATATTTTGAACATCAAACTGAAAATGGGCCTTAGAAATCACTGTTGGCAATGCCAGATCTAACCAGTATATTTTTATCATATGATTCAGATGTTTCCATTTCTTTTTCATCGCTACTAAGGAAGACCATTGCATAAGGGTGAAAATTCTCCTTCACAACTGTCTTTCAGGGAGTTGTTTGTATATTGTAGTCATAAAGCAATTAGCTCTATTTGTCAAAGAAACAAAACTGTGAGATTCACATATGGCTTGGCTCCCAGCACCCTTAGTGCCAGAGCACTGCACCCTACCCACAGAGACATCGCACACCACAGTGTGCTCTCAGGTTTTGGTCCCCCACTGCCCTGAGCAGCAGACTACTGATTGCAATCACAGCTCTCTCCCAGCCAGTCATCCTAGTTTCATTGTGAAGGTGTCCCAGTCATGTGGTATGTCTGAAAGTAGTTGGCAAAAGCATTGTATAAACAGTTAACATAAAAGGTGCAAATTTTAGCAGATGGGAGATAAGACAGGGTAGCGCAAAATGAAGAAAACTTGCAATTACTTTCCACTGTAGGCTAAAATTGCCAAGCCCTGAACTTATTGGTTATAGTTACATTGTTTGTTAATTTCTTACTTTCAGACTAGACGCAAAATTAATGCATTTTGAGAAAAAAACCACAGAATGATCTGAAAAGGAAATCACTAAGCACAAGCAGCATGTTTTAGCAGTTCCTTGTTTAAAACATTTAAGAAATGGTAATCATAGAAATCTTACAGTATATCTGATATACAGCATCTGGTGAGAGATACGTAGCATTCATGAGCTACTTTCACTACACTGAAGTTGTCAGAGCCCCAGACTGAAATGGAATATGGGTTGCTGAGCTACAAACAGCTTGGAAAGAACATGGACAAGCTCCAGCTGAAAGAGAATAGGTGGCAGAACAGGTTAGACCTGGCATTAGTGACTTTAATTGGACCAGAAAGTAACTGTGAGTCCACAGCCTATCACCGTGTACAAATCTGTGGTACCATGAAGTCTGGCAGAAAACGGGAGAGGAATCTCCCTCAATACCATGGTTTCCATCCATATTTTTCCCTCAGAGGTCAGAAAAGCTGCTAGATACAAGACTTCTGAACACTATTTGTGAAAAACCACCTCTTCCTCCTGACTGTGTTTTGATCACAGCAGGTGTTTGGTGGGTTTGGGTATTTATTTCCAGCTTATTGCCATGAGTCCTGAGCGAAGGAAGGCATCTTCAGCACATGCATTTGTTCATGTCTAAGCAAGGCAGGCAAGCCCGAGGGCCCAGCTTTCAAAATGTCCTGTGCCATATGGCAGAGCCTTGGATCAGAGAAACCCAGAGAAGTGTCTGCTCCAAAGCTCTTACAAATATACCACACACAGAAGCGATTAATGACTGGAGAAACTAAGTGGCATGGTAGTGCTCTAATTTTTCAAGCTTAGTACCCCCACTGAACTTACAATAGAAATGTTTCACAGTTTAAGGGTGCCAAATATTGGAAGCAACAATTACCACAGAACTTACACACTGGTAGCATGGACATTTGTCTACTTTTCCTGTTGTCCAAATATAAGCCTGTGGATTAGAGAACAGCTATGAAGTGTGCTGTAAATTTCTCGAAGTCTGAAATGTCTTCTATGTGGAATATGTAAAACAACACTCTTAAAAAAACCAAAACCAACCCTCCATCTCCAAAACCCATTAAACCCTCATCTTCTTCAGATTATTTCTGACTTTTGTAAGGGGTAATTCAAACAAGTCATGGTGATTCAACAGCTATGTAGCCTTCCAGGAACCCACATCGTGTTGTTTGCATGTGAAACACTTGCTTTCATGTGACATATGGCATGACCATCACGAGCCTAACAGTCTAGCTTGCCAACACTGCTACATATGAACTCTGCAACAACAGAAATTTGACAGCACTAGGAGCAATAGTTAAACTGTAGCATTCTGATGGCACAGGTTTATCCTTGGAGATGAGTCAAGTAAACTGTGTGCACAGGAGAGGGGCGGGAGGAATTAATTTAAGCACAACATTACAGTGAATCTTCTATTGATATAACTGGTTATTCTTAAGTAGCATGGTGTGGAAGATGTCCTTGAATTTTTTGGGACAAATACCTACTATGCCTACAAGCCTTAAGTAGTAGGATTACAAAATTCAAGTGACCGAAAGATTATTTCCAGAAAGAAGCATACAAAAGAAAATATCCAGTAGTTCAATATTAGTTTATTAAAGCAGCAATTTTTATCACCACTTTCTAAAAATGATTACAAAGCATATTAAAATATATTACAGTATCTGCAAAGAATTTATTGTATAATAAAAGTGCAATAATAATGAACTTACAACTTTGCCTAGCTGGACAAACTGAAGCACACTGCACAGATCAAGCCTTTCCTCAAAAATTACAGTGCCTTTGAAGTGAAAGCAGTATTTAACAAAAATATTAGAAAAGGTGAGCATGTGAAATAGAAAATGAAGTTCATGTTCATTCTCTCAGTGCTAAGTTACACATACCCATCAAACCATACACTTCAAACTCTGCTTGAGGTCCAATAAAATTTAAAGAGCCACCAAAATGAGTGCACATTGTGAAAGGAAGGAAGTGACAATAAGAAGGTGAATTTCAAGTGCTGGTGACAAACAATGCTGAAAGCCAGGGACCAAATTCCTGTTGCTTTGAGATCAGGTTCCACACAAATCCACACCATCCCCAACTAACAACTGGGACCTCACCCTGACTTAGAAATCTTTGTAAACTCACCAATTTTAAGTTGTCACAGCTTTAAAAGTCTCTTGGTGTCCTAGACTGTGGTTATGAGCGGTAGCCCCACATTTTCTGTTTCAATCTACAACAAAAACTCCTAATTTTTCTGGGAACAGAACTGTTGAAACTACTGAACATGGAAAATTATAACTGTGTTGTGGAATAGTTGGAGAAGAGGTAAAAGCAGCAGTTTCTACTTTGGCTTATGGCAGTAGACTACATCAGTGGGCAATGATTTCACAGGATGAACTACTGACAGTTCGGAATGATCTTGCAGAAAATTAAAATCCTAAGCATAAAATGGCCCAACAAATCAAACATCCTCATCTCTTTTCAGCAAATATTAGTAACAAACTAAACACCAAAGATTACCTCGTACTTCTGTTACCAGTAATTACTTAGAGCATAACGCCACAAGAAAGAAGGAATCCTGCTCACTTCTCATGCTTCTAACACAGATTCACTAACTCCACAGAACATTATCCAAACAGCTGTGTGTGGCTGGTTTAGCTAACTGAAAGGAGTTGAAGAATTTAACAAGCCAGACAGCCAGCAAGGCAAATGGGGTAGGCCCATGGATTTGTGAGGAGGTAGTGAGAAAAGAGATCCCTTCCCCTGAGCAACAGCAACTTATTATATGAGTTTAGTTGTGCAAGAAACTGCTGTTTAAAGTTCACATGAAATGTACTTTATTCCTATCAACTAAGTACAATGCTAGTTCACTACACCATATACCTAGAAATACATTCACGTAGCTCTCCATGATGACTGTGAAACACTTCTATTCCTCCAGACAGCCAGAGAAAATCCACCTCTACTCCTATACATTCTTCATACATTCCCCTTCCAAATTCTACAGGAAAACAAAATATTACAACCTCATCTAGGCAAGATATTTGAACTTAACAAAATGATTTATTTCAATTTGTCTGCCTCAAGACCAAGTTAGCATACTGTCATGGAGACTAAGCAAAAGGCTGTGTTCTCCATTTTACTACCAATAAAACTAGAAAAATAAAACCACTGAAACTATCCTGCTCTTCTCACTGAGACAATATTTCTACTGGCACAGGATCACATGCTCCAGTGTGTTTGGAGCATCACCCCTGGAAGCTACACATGATGGGAACTCAAACATGGGTTCATCCCTGTAATCCTGTGCTGCTGCAAACCAAGGTAAGGCAGTCGCAAGATCAGCAACTTCCCAGATCCTCTCAGCTCTGCCTACACCACAGTAGTCACATACACAAGCTTGCATTCTTTCTCCTGGTGTTCTCCTTATTAAGCTAGTCAACAGTACTAAGCTGGTCAACAGTGTATGCACTTGTTTCTGACTGCAGACATACCCCACAAACCTGCCTACATTACTACTTCTTTTTTTTTTTCTTAACACCTGCAATATCTGAAGACTACTTTTTGTTCAGTCAAAAATAAATTACATAGAAAACAGTTACTCTGCAGATGTACAGTCAGACAGGCAGACTCAGGGTCAAGTTTTACAGCTCTGCTAAAGTGCACAGAGAGGCACTAAGGTTAATTTGGCTCCTAATTTAGATCTAACAGAAATAAAGTTGGTATGCTTGAATGAAAACCACCAAAGAATTAAAAACTAAAAAATCAAGTCCTCAAGAACAATTTAACTATGCCAGGACATCTCTGATACAGGTCCAGAAGCCTGGCAAGGTAAAGTTGTGTTCTTCTGCCGTTACTTAAAATAGCTTCATTGTTTTCCCATGGTAGAGCCCTGGCAAAACTCATTTCACATCAGAACAGAACAGATGTAGAAGGGTAAGAGGTCCATAAATATCTCAAGTAATAAACCTGACTGATAACCCACAAATGTACAATTTGAAAAAAGAAGCTGAGGCTTCACTTAGATCACCTACAAATCTGAACACAGAAATGTGACTAAAACCTTAACTGGGAGACAACATCCAAACTACTTCCCTCCCCACCCCTACTGCAAAGTATGCTTTTTGCGCTGCTCTGTCTCAGAAGGCACTATTGCTGCCACTTACTACTGAGACTCAATGAAAAGTACAGTACCTTTGATGTATCCAGTATTTCATACTACAAATGGAATACAAATCAATTCCTTCTCATGGAGCAGATCCGACTGTAGAGTTTGATTTTTGAAAAGAACTGGCCCTCCCTGAAAGACTCAAGTTCACAGGGCCAAAAATTTGCATTCTTTTAAGGTACTGATAAAAATCTGTTTTAAGCAGATGATATGTTCAACATTGATTGTGTTGTTGGAAAAGTAATGTTTATTAAGCATCTATTCCTTTCATGGATTGTTCTGAATAAACAAATAATATCTGGAGGGATCAGTCTATCATTTATTACAGTCAATGTAATGATTCCTGTTAGCCTCCCTATCCTTCAAATCTGCCAGCACAGGAATCAAATCTCTCTTTTGTGGTTGTCAGCTACATGTTGGCAAAAGAAATCGTTAAAAACTTTTCTTAAATATATATTAAAAAATACAGACATAACTGTATAATTACCTGTAAATAGAAATTAAATACCACTGAAAATTTCCAGAGATAATTTGATGTGCTTTGAAGGGGCTGAGCTTAAGCAATGCACCTTCTCCAAACCAAAAGTGAGACCTGATTTCAATGCAACTATGTGGGGTTTTTTTAGCTTATACAAAAATATCCTGCTTTCACTTTGAACCATTCAGGAATTTATTGTCTGCAGAGTAGCTAAACTGAAACCTCAAAGAAAATTCTAAATCCCAGGAACAAACAAGATTCAGTTCTTATACTGATAATACTGAATATATAGTGCTGTGTAAAACTGAAGAAGCTGTTCTTCAGACAAAAAGACACAGTGACAGATTGAAAGAATAATTTTAGAATTTTGCAGTTCTAGCTAGAATCAGTAAAGTTTTAAAACAAGTCTGCTCATATTCTGAGCACTTACAAGACTCTCCCCATCACTCTTCTTTCTCCAGCCCCTATTATACAATAAAAAGAAAAACAAATAAAATTTCCTTTTATATCAGCCTTTCTGTAGAGATGCTGACACCCAACTGACGCCTAAAGTACACTTTTAGCATATAAATGTTCCTTCCATAGGCAGGTGAATTTAACATTTTGAATTTCCTTGCGCTATTTAGAATAGTTTGGAGAAACCTATGGTTGATAGGTATTTAGGACTGGTGAAGGTCAGCACTTTTTATACACGGTCTTTTCTGCTTTACGGTTGTAAAAACAGCAAGACACGGACACAGGACTACAGAAACATTTTCACTGTATGATAGAGCTATATAAGGCACTTGTGATAAGCATATCTGAGTGAAGATCAGCAGGGACAGCTACACGAATGTTTCCCTGCTATGACGCTTCTAATTTTAGTAGCTTGCATGAAATGTGCTGTGAGATTTAAGGATCTAAGCCTGATTTCATATTTTGGAGGTTTTCACATCTTGAGAGATTTTCAAAACCCTCATTCTTCTCCTTATGTTGTTCATTCTGCCGTCTGGAAAGGTTTCCTGTGAGATGGTGGAACCAGGTGGGAAGGTAGCGTGCCAGGCAATTCATACCCATCCAGTTTAATCTTGATGAGATGTTTTGCTAATGCAAACTCTTCATCATCCAGCATCCCATCACCATCACAGTCTGCAAGTTTCCAGATCTTCCCCAAGACACTATTGGGTAGTTTGGAAGTCACCATCTCCTTCTTCGCACTAATCCCAGATATTTTGCCATTGATTGGTGACAGAGTGTAGAAAATCTCATCATAAGCAGGTTTATCTTTGGCAACAACCCATTCGTCTTCATCAGCTCCTTCCTTAGCACCTTCTCCATATCCGTGGCCAAAAGGTCCTGCCATGGTGCCATCAAATGCTCCACCATGTACCATCTCTGTGGGCATATTGCTCTCCTCCTGTCTGATTAGGTTCATCAGGGAGGCAATTTTGTTGGCCAGCATGTTATCTACAGTTTCAATTAGCTTTGGTTTCAAAGAATGAAATTTAGTGAAGTCACAGTTCTCCAACAGTTCCTGTGAATGACAGATTTCAATGACAGCAGTTAGAAACATTTCCAATACACTGAAAAGTTTAAAGAACGGGCTTCAAATTAAAATAATCTGTTATCCTTTGAAGTGTTTCCATAACTGAAACTTCTCTTGAAGGAGAAACAAAACTGACCCACATGTACCACACATCCAATAGACTAATCAAACACACTAAGACAATTGTGCAACAGTGTGTGAGTTTGTCTGTTAAATTACATTTACAATACAATTTTCAAAATGACAATGCATAAAACCACAGCACTCGATGAATGTTACCCAGCAACTTTCCATTTGATGATTTTATTCCAAACATCAAAGAAAACATGCAAGTAAATCCTCAGTCCTGTTAGCACTTATGCAAGTGTTTAAAGTTAAAAATAAAAGCAAAAGTTTGCAGGACTGATCTGATTTTATAGATCAAACTTCTTGTTTGTAGTTAGGTCAGGAAGAATTGTCCTTTACCAATACAGAAAAACTGAGCTGGGCTAACAGCAGCACTGTTTTTATAGGAGTGCTGCCAGAACTCATGGAAGTCATATGGTCCCTGCAGAGTTTTCATCTTTTACGTAAACTACTAACTGCAGTGAGATGTTTAACTAGGTGATATGTACTATTCCGACACAAGCCCAAGCATGTTTTACACCAGAGTGTTGGGAAATTAAAAATGTTGAAGGCAATTATTAAACTATTTCTACATGCAAAATGCTTGCCAGGAAGAGAAAGTTGCCATGGAAACTGTTAGAAAAGACCCAAACACCACCACCAGCCCACACCCTTCCTTAAAATGGTGTTAACACTGCTTTAACAAATCACATCTATCATCTCAGGGAGCTGCTCCCACACGTATCAAAGTGATAATGACATGAACCCAACAAATCTGAAGCACAGGCTGAAAACCGTCAATCAACAACTATCACTCTGTTCAGGTGACATACACAATCACCTGATTTATACTGATCACTGTAAACTTATGTTGTGCAATACATCTTAGGAAGCAAAGGTCAAACTTCCTTTCTGTTTTGGCACAATTTTGTTTTCTGACAATTTTGCTTGTTATTACAGAAGTGACTGACTCTCCTGTATATATTTGCTGCCATCTGCTGCTGAAGCTTAAGCAACACAAACTCTAAGTTTGAAAGAGTTTAATTCAAATTTTGTCTCAATACACTAACTTCTCATTCTCTCATTTTGCATTACAAAGAAAAGCAGCAAGGGAATAAACAGTCAACTTTTCCCACAGAATCCCCTTTTGAAGCCTAACTCAAGAAACCCTTCCAACAACCCTGCCTGTGAAAACCTAGCTAAAATACGTCTTGTGCATCATCTATAATTTAGTATTTCATGGCAACAGTTGAATCCCAAATTAAATAGTTTAGTTCATGAATGAAACTTGTGCATTGCTATAGACAAGTTAATCACCAATCATCATTCTTAATGATTAGCTATGCAAGTGTACCACATATACTGTCAGAATGATACGCAGCATCACTCTGGAAAACATCCTTCAGCACACTCATGACTACTCCATGGTCAGACTAAACTGCAGGCTCCTGATGTCTTGTTCTTCTGCTTCCAAGCTTAATTATCTTCTAATTCAAAAGCCATCTTAAGAAGTCTATGATCTGAGATCAAAAAATTGCAAACTGCGGCTTGAGGAATAAATTGGAAAGCATTGTTAACACATTAGCCATACTTCCCTAGGATACTCTCTAAACAGCTCATCTCAAATCAGAAGACAGAAAGAAAAAGGCAAGAAAGTGACAGAAAGATAGTTGTAAGCCTGCAGAAAGCTCAAAAGAAGAAGAGATAAAAGGTATTTCAAAATTATCAGCAAGTATAAACCAAGAACTTCTATCTCTCTCCTTTGTAGAATACAAGCTTAATAGGACAGAAAACAAGTGAAAGACCATTTTCAAAAGTGACATGTTTTAATTTGGACTTGGCTGGTAACACATTGCCTTTATTACTTACTGGCAAACAGTGCCAGTAGGAGGAGGAACAGAGTAGGGGAAAATGAACTTGTGACTAAGGATTCCTTCACCTACACAAATATGTGATAGGATTACAAAAATTATATAAATAACCACATTTAGGATGCAAAACAAGAACGAGCTTAATCTGTGAGTGTTCACTCCCATTTTATTTGCACAAGACCTTTAGTACTATCTGCCATAAGGGACGAAATGCTGACTAAAACAACAGAAGGTCCGATTCCTGATGACAATTCTGTAGTCCTGTATCAGAACGCACACTAAGCAAGTTATTTTTTTTTTGATTCTGCACTGCTTCCAAGTCACTCTAATCCCATAACATACACATGACCCACTTCAACTGCTCTATTGCTGAAGACCTTGAGCTATAATGCTGAGATACTCTGTCCTACCTTTTTCCAACTAGGCAGTCCCGTTAGAAAGTTAGTATTATTTCAGTGGAATCATCTTACCTGCATTTTCTTGACTTCTGGGAAGTCCCCTGCTGAAATATGGTATTCCCTTTGCAGCTGGATGTAGATCTCTGGCAATCTGTTGATCAGTTCCTTCTTCTTGTTCTCTTTTCCAAATACAGAGGGCATCTCTTTTTTCAGATAGCTGATGATATAAGCATGAACCTAAGAAGAAGCAAAACTAAAATCAAGCTTATTGTTTACCCACACTTCACATTAGTGTTGTTCAACCAGGTCATAAAAAGAAACAGAAATATGTTTCTCTAAGTCAGCTCAAGGAGAAGAAATTATCAAGTGCTGTTTCTGGAACTTTGTGTTTACATGAACAGTTATTTATCAACTAGTTTTTGCTGCTTTCAGCATTTCTTGAAAGGCCAAAGAGAAAGTAAACCCATTTAAAAGAAATACAGATGCATACTTGCAGTTTTAAGAAGCATGGTACAGCATTTTATGAGTATCAACAGAGAGAGAAAAAGCAAGGCCCCAAAAACCTGACACTATACGTGCAGCGCCAGACATATTGGTCCATCTGTCTCAGTGAGAGATTTTTAACTCATGTGCCTCCCCAACTGTTGTGGGAATCAATGGGATAATTCCAAAAGTAATCCAAGTATGCTAAGTGGCAGGGCTATTTATTTGAAGTGGCATTACAATCCTACCTATTTACTCACAGAAAAGCGAGTACCTGCAGTCTATATATACGCAGCCACCTGTGCAGATGACAGAGCAGTCGGTATACTATAGGAACAGCATGCAATGGCTGCCTTGCAAAGCCTTAGGGACAAAAGTAGAGCCTTTTCAGCATATAACAAAATACATTAATTTAGGATAACAAGTCTTTAAACACACTGATACTTGCAGAGCTCTTAGAGCTTCCCATCTACCATGATCGAGACAGTCCAACGTTATCATCCAAACATCCATCCTGCTCATGCACCCTCCTACCTTTATCCTGAACTATTCATCTCATCTCCCTTCCCACTCTTCCACAACTTTTCACCATCAAAAGGATCTGCTTGGCCACACAGTGAGTGGTCAGGTCCAGAACAGAAACAGTGGTTGCACTTCTTAACGGAGGTGAGTTCACTTATCCAGCTCGTTGTGTGGTCAGTGATACTTGTTTTGCACATAAGAGGGAAGACACAAGGGCAGTCTTCTTTTAGAAGCAAAGCATGACTATCATAGCTTGATATTATCAAACTCCTTTCCTAAGCTCTGACCTGGCCAGGACCACTAAAGACAAATGACCTCCACAACAGGATGTCTTTACAGAACTCATGTCCTTCTTCATTTAAAAAGGATGCAGCTGTTCACAAAAAAAGAAGTTACTTGCAATTTTCACACGCACAGAAGAAAAATGTGAAAATGAAAAATGTCCTGCATACCGGTGAGCAATAAAAAGCTGACATTTTGAAGAGTGGGAGAAGACAAACTACCCTTAAAAAGCATCAGTAAAACAAGTGACTTCTTAGATATGGTGTAAGTATCATACTTAATACCTACTAAACCATGACAAAATGTGCATTTTAGTATTCTATATAAACCTTACACAAACTGCACATGGCAATTCTCTCCCATTCATTTCCTTATTTATTTAGGAGGAAACTGGGAAAAAAAGTCTTTAGTTTTCAATAAAAATTATGTAAGCAGTTTTTATTTGCACACCCAACATAAGCATAAAATCACGAACTTTCCTAAGTGGATAGATATAAGTATTTCTCCATGATGACAGAATGGATTCAATAAGGACACTGCAGTTTATAAGTATTTGTGAGTAATTTTATGGACCTTACGTCTAAAATAATGCTTCTACCAAAACCAGAAACGTATGTTTATAATTCACAAGCACTAACTGTTTCACATGTGTATGCTAAGTGGCCTAAGGTCTGCCAGTATGCACATGTGTTTCTTGTAGATAAGCACAGTTCCCATCTTCAAAATGGGATAGTGAGTCACAAGGCTTTAAAAAAAAAAAAAAAAAAAAAGGCAAAAAGCCTAATGCCCAAATTTGACTGCACATTAAGGGTTTGCTTTTGTTTCTAATTACTGTACAAGTTTTAGAAAAGATTAAGAACAGGGTAGCACAGAAATAGGGCAAAAAAAGCCATCCATGCAATGCTGTAAAAAAAGATTTCTGAGTGTCTGTACTTAGAGTTCAGTTTCAAAGATAAAAAGACAACACTAGAAAGATTACATTGCTGCTTTCCTGCAGATAAACAGTTTATTCCCCTTCTGCAGCTGTCTAATTAGCATATCCCTACAAGCATTGTATTTTGTATTCATGTTTATTCATTTTTATTTTACATTTCATAGAAACACTAAAAATTATTCACTTGATGCTCTTTCAATGCCAAAATGATTGTAACAATTGAAAGCAAAAAGCTGGCACAAAAGAAACTGAGATCAGAGCAACTTTTAAGACAACATCATTGTGATTTTAAACGGACTTTTCAAAGAAGCATCTTTTACGAGGTGCCCCTAAAGCTCAAGCCACAAAAAGAAAAAACAAAGTATATCATCATATTCAGAAAGTTAAATAAGCCAACATAGGAAATGGTACATATCCCAAAACAACTATTTATATATCAATGTAATTGCAAGCCTTCCTTGTTTTTGCTTAGAAGTCCACATTGAAATGTGTTCCAAGGCAACTGCATTAACTCAAACTCACATTCTGTTTGATAACTGCACAGGAAATTAGAACTCCTGCTTGCTACCAACAGCTTTCTCCCTAAGTATTTCTGAAGTTAGTTTTCCTTTGTTTCCATTTTCCCAAATGACAAATTTTGTTTTTTGAACTCTTCAAAACAACAAACAGCTCAGTAGTTCTTTTAACTATTATCCTATAACAACAGCTACAGTGTTACAAAAACTCACAGCCAAATCAGAGGAACATGCAAAGAAATATATCAGGCTGCAACCAAAGCTCATTCTAACTCACGCTGTGAGAAGAAAGGACAGATGAAGCTAGCATTGCTAGGCAGGGAGTCTGAAGGCTAGTGTAAAAAATATAACCTGAAGATTTTACATAGAGGTAATTAAAACTTGGTGGCAAATTCACAAAACTTAAGTGACATCCACTCATTCATCAAAAATAGTTAGAGACCTATCAAAAAAAATTAAACAGGCTGTCAACAGTCAGCTGTAGACAGTCACAGCGTTGTCACACACAACCTGCCCATGCACACTAGTTAGTGACTGTAAGTTGCAGACAATGCATGTATTGCTCCAGAGTTGAAACCAAGGGGAATGGTGACAGGGGCTGCCTACACTGAGGCATATAACTCATGTTCCCAGATAATGAGAGAGTGGTTTTTCTGAATACAGCGAGAAAAATCTGTATCACCCAATGGCTCCGTGAGTGGGAATGAAGATATAATCTGATAGACAAGTATGCATATGGCTTGTCAAATGTGAATAGTTTTGGTCGTGGTTTTTACCACCTCCTCCCCTTTTTTTTCAGTGTTCCCTACTTTGTCAAAAAACTAAAGTGGTTTATCTCCAAAAAGTAACATTAAGATCAATTTGCTGCACAGTGTAAGAAAAAAAAATCCACTCCACTCCCCTACCAAGCAAACAATACCTTTAACAGCCTAAAAAGCATCAAAGTCCTTCTCCGAAGTAGGGAGGTATCCCAGTACAAGTCTCTGTTTCCTCTTACTTGATTCTATATTCTGAGTGGCTACCTCTTTCTTGAAAAAGCGACAATTCAATCCATTTGCTAAAAATACACAGTTACTAGAGAAAGATTGGGAAGGGTGAGGAAGAACACAATCAAAGAGCAGTAGAGACTGCTCATTAGTTAATTTAATTTTCTTTTCTTACCTTTGCAAGTCTTGCCCTTTTAATGAGATCATTGAGTTTCCTCACAGCAGCCTTCTGCGGGAGACTCTGGATATCCCTGAAAAGATCCTGTGCCTCAGCTTCAAAGAGTCTTCGATTCTCTGTGTTTCGGAGAGGGTGGGCCCAGAAGGAGCCAATGTAGACCCGCAGGACCTCTGGCGTGTCTATCACCTTTCCCAAGGACCACATGAGTGCACCGTAGACCCTCATCAGCTGCTGTGTGTCCACTTGGTCGGCCTTATTAAGCACCACTCGAATCTTGTCATCCTGACCCCTGAATGACTTAATAGCCTCTGAAAACTCATCAGATATATCCAGCTTATGGGCATCAAAAAGCAGGATGATGCGGTCGACCCTCTCAGCAAACCACTGGAGGACTTGGCAGAAGTCATAGCCTGAAGGAAGAAGACACTATTACAGTCTTACAGTCCTACCATTCAGAAAAGCAAGTATCAGAGAAGGTAGGGCTGAGGATAGACAACAAGGGGATCATAGCTTCTACCTGGGGGAAAAAGAGGAGATGGACCACTAGGAGGACAGTATCTGTGGACAATGAGGTCAGGACAACTGTATCCTGCATTTCCTTAGACCAGTTCTTACTATTACCAGCTTTTGTTTTTATCACTGCCCTTCTTTTGACCTTGCCATCCATCTCTTATGTCACTATCTTTTGTGCTGTTGTGAGTTATTGTTTCACACCCACATTTGCCTTTTCCCTGGAGTTCTGGCTAGAGCAGAGCACCCAATCTAAACAGGACTGTGGGCCTCTTACCACAGTCTCTCTTCATCACTAACACTGGCCCCTTTGGTAGCACTGCTTATCGGAGCGAACAAGGAAAAAATGGTGCAGGTGCAGCACTCCAATGCAAGTCAGCAACCAGAAATATTTGGATTTTAAAAGCATGTCCAAACTCATCTCTCCTTGCGTTACATCACTTGCTGCTATTTCTGCCACAGCAGACTCAAAAATACAATTTACGTGCAATGTGACTGCATTGCTGATGGCTTTGAGGACATGACAGAACATTCGCACTGACCTTTCTGATCATCTGAAACAAGCTTTATCATGTTCTAAAGAAAGCCTATTAACAGTACCTGTCTAAATGCTTTTATAAGTACAGCTGGTACCTAATCCACACAACAAACAGTATTCAGAAACTCCTTATTCAAAAGTGACACATCTAATCCGCAGAGTCACCACTGGTGATGTGGCATTGGGCTTAGCGTGGATGTGACTCATCTTGTATGATTAAGGAACAGCAAAGTATGAGCTGGGAGCTGATATCTCTCCCCTTCTCTTCCTCTCAGAAACAAATCAGATCCAAAAGAGAGAGCAGTCAAAATTCAACAACTGGTATAAAAGTAATCCAAACAGAATCAACAGTTTTGCTCGCAGCAGTATATATTTAAATGCCAACAGCAAAGGTCAGTTACCAGGGTGTCTTTGGTCATTTCTCAACTGTCCAAGACAAACCTTTAAACTTCCACTCCCCCAGCAAAGAAAACCTAATTAGACTACTCATACATGAGTCAAACACTTCATAAACCTGGTCCAGATACAAGCAAAAGACCCTTCACCACTCTTCATTATCCCTAGCATCTTTTAAACAGTGAAAATAAATGGTGTAGGAAGAAACATTGTAAAGTTGCTTAGCTTTTCTTAAGAGTCATTATTTATTATATCTTCAAGTTGGTCTTCAACAGGGAAGCCAAAAGCAAATCAGCTGTTAGTTTGTGGGGTTTTTTTGCTTTCCAGTAGAACCTGACTAGGACCAACATCAAGAAAAGCAGAAATACATGAAGGTAGTAGGAAAAAATGACCTCCACATTTGTCATGGAGCATACTTGTGCATGTTTAGCAACTCAGGAAATAACTCAGCTTTAAACCTTTAATTTAAAAATTACAAATAGCATATGAAATTAAATCCAGAAATTCTAGTTAATAGTGAGAAAATATCCCCAATTACCTGTATTTTCTGCCCTGCCACCCCCCCCCCCCCAAAAAAAAAAAAATTTAAAAAAAGTCATAAAACTCCACTGAAAAACAAGACAGACACATCAAACTGTGAAAGGAGTGGGCTATGTTAAAAAGCTGATAATGCTGCTCTGGGGCTTTCCTAGGTTCTTTCCTGTGACCAGTTTCTGAAGGGCTGAATGCAAGATGAAAGTTGAGGGGTCAAGGAGGAAAGCTGCGCAAAACATCTTTGAAAGAGAACTCTTCTCCCTTTACACTATGCATCTTATCAAAACCAGTATGAGTAATTTATAAAAATTTAGCAGGAAATAAAGGGAGAAGTGAGATCTTCTATGTCACTTGCATGTCATAGCATAACTGCAACAGCACAGTAATGCTGAGCTATGCAATGGTCTGTTACATTCTCACTTACATGAAAGCAAATATAGCTAAATTTAAACAAAACTGCAAATTGAAGCAAGTTAAATTCTATTAAATTTTATGCAAATAGGTATGTGAGAAGGTGACTTAAAAGCCCAGTTACTTAAGTTCTCACCACACATTTGATGGTCTGTGAACTAAAAAAACAACTGTACAGGCAACAAGTGTATAAATAAATTAATTTACTTTAAATGTGGATTAAATATTAATGAAGCATTTGCTTTGAGAAAGAAAAGTCTGCTTGTTGAAAATGGCTAAGAAAGACCTCAAAAAATCTGAAAAATCTGTTAATTTTACTGAAAATTTATCATTAGAAGTGAACCTAATTTATCTATGGATTCAGCAGTTTTACATTAGAGTATATCTGAACTATGGAGAAGTACTATATGCTGAAGTATTTTCATACACATGTGTGGATTGTGGCTTTCAAAGTTGAGCAGTACTAGGTCAACACTGATCGGACTGGAAAACTTGAGCAAAAAAAGTTTTGGTGCCGATACTTTTGGCCTCTTGTTGCTCTAACTGTTAGTATTTCTTCAAAGGATTGTTCCCAATGACTGATGTCAACAATTCCATCCAGACTGAGGACCTTTGTGTCACTATGTTCAACATCTACTTGTAAATGCATATTAGAAAGCAGCAAGTCAGCCTTGTACCCAGCTATGGGACAGAACAAAGCAGTTATCTACCAGCAACAGTGTGGAGCTCTTGAACTCATCCCAAGCTGCGGGAGGGTGCGAGCTGGTGTTTCAGACAGAGGCAGAACTGTTGGGCATCAGTATGGGCCATCAAAGACCACAGGAGAGAAAAAAAAGAAACGACGTGGAAGAGATGAAAAAACCAGAGAGAAACTGCATGTGATTACCAGCTCTGGAAACACTGATGAATGATCATGAGCTCTTACGTGTCAGCAGCACAGGGCAAAGTGTGCCCTATGCAGGACAACCACTAGCCATACTCAAAGATACAGCCTGAAGTTGTGCAGTATGAGCATGGGTCAATTTTCTGTGCCAGTCAGTGATGCAGATTTAAAAAAAATGGTTGTCTTTTCCTTGTGAGCCCAAGTTAAATAACTTCTGACTTGCCCTAATATCATCTTCCAAAGCTTTTGCAATTCAGAGAATGATTTAGGAGGCTTGATGGACTCCACCCATCCTCTTTTAGCACAGACAGGCAGGTGGAGTGTCCAGTTCTTCCGCCCCTGGGGCTGGCAGCATTGGCACAGCAGCAGAGAGGCACCTCTTAGGTAAGTGCTGCAATGAGGAGCCTCCAAGCTCAGAGGACATCACCCACCTACCAGATCCATCAGGCGTGGGCAGAGGGTGAGAGCACTCCCATCTGCCTTTGCTGTCTTAGCACCACACAACCAACACACAACTTGGACAAGAACAAGTGCAGCCTTTCTCCCCTACCCAATCTGATGTTCTTCTAATGCCACAGATGAGAATCTAATTTCCCAGTCTTTCAAAGAGAGCTCAATCACACATGGAAAGATGTACCTGTCTGCTATTTGGAGCAGAAATTTCCAGTTATATTAATGAAAGCTTGTCTTAATCCAGCACTCCTGGATAACACACTTACTGCACTTCTGTTGGTGGACTAATAAGGAGAATGTACAATGTCTCACTGCAAGGGAAAGCCTGACACAATGCTGCAACTATATATATCACCTTACTTAACCCATAACTACATTTTCACAAGCAGATTGAACTGTGAAAATTATCTGTATTTAAGTAACTCCAGTTTTAGAAATGCACACTAACTAATACCCATTTTCCCCTGAGCTCTTTCCTCATACTTACTGAAAGACTTACTTTCTTGCCACTCAGTCATGAACCAAACCCCCCTTGCCTTCCAAAAAGTGGTTCCTCCCTACATCCTGCCAGACACTCAGTGTTCCTTCCAAATCTTGCAGATCATATCCACATTTCTGTCTGACATGGACGTTGTGAACATTACCAGTCACGCTGCAGAAAAAGCACAGGGACAGGCATTGTCTGATCAGAGGACAATTCTGGCACGTGTCTGCATCTACCCCTCCAGCCACTTATACAGCCCCTGAAGTGACAGGCAGGAAGCTTCTGGCATATCCTCCTGCAGACAACAGGAGCAGGAAAGGTGTGTCATGAGACATCTTTGAATGTTGCACTCTGTATATTTTTGACCCTTCAAGCAATCAGCTCCTTCATCCACAGCCTGGATGCTTTCCAGAGTTAAAAATAGAGCCATGCTGGGAAATAGTGCATGTCCTGTATTTTTACAAAGTCCCTTTATCGTTTTCCTGCATTTTAAAACAAAGTTAACATTTGATTCCTTCCTTGGTCTCAGAAGGCTTCACCTTGCTCCTAGTGATACCTGTCAAGTTTTATCAGGTATTACATTAATTCATAGGCAAACAGTTAAGCAGTTGCTTGTGAGAAGATGGGAAAAAACCCACCAACAACAAAGAGTTAAGGTTTTACACCGAGGCCCTGCAGCCTTATTCTTCCATCAATTACTTTAAAAGATCACCTATAAGAAAAGCTGTTACTCATCAATGTTAGACACAAGCTAAACTTCTAGAAAGAAGAATCTTCACTGAAAGAGATGAATTTAGTAGAAAAGATCTTGCAGTATTCTGCTTACATTTGCACACAGTGATTAAAAAAGTAATCAAAGCAACTCAAACTTCAAAACATGCTAACACAGACTTAAAGCATAAATACATTTAAGTCAGACTGACTCCTTCTGGAAGCAGGTCAGACAAGCCTTGCTGTGTGCAGCATCAGAGGACAAATCAAGTTTGTACCCCAAAACCCACCCATATGGAAACAGCATAAGCAGCCCAAGAACCATACACAGGAAATGTATGTGACTATGCGATTTTTCAGCCAAAGATGAGCCTGGTACTGCCTAACCATGATAGCATGGAATAGGTGCACGCAATAAGTCCACAGTTCCCTGTAGATAACTTTATGTATGCTGATGCCCAAGTATATGAAACCTTTAACCCATCCTGAAAGCCCAGGGCACAGAGAGAACAATGCTCTAAAGCCAACTCCCAAAACCTTATACATGGTTCAACTGAACTGATTAAACCTAACAGCATACAGGAAAATGACGTTTGTGATAAAAGAACTATGACAAGTGATACATTCAAGACAACCCTTAACACATCGAAAAAAATTCATGAAATGCAATCTAATCAAGTTAAAGCCTGCAAAACAGTTAAGAGTTTGAGGTCATCACTGAGCTAGGTCAACTTAGGTGAAAGTCTACCATATCAAAGGGCAGGCCATCTAGGCCCTAACAATTGATACGGTGCATACCTTCAAGAAATAGAGTTCTGAACAATAAGAGAGCAAGAGTCATATGCTTCGTCAAGTTACAAGAGCAATTCTAGAGGGCAGTGAAGAGCCAGAGTCCTTTAGGCAACACAGGACTGTAAGTTAAACATAACCTGGAGTGACACAACTGTCTTGCACGTGCAAGCCTGAGACTTCCGCAGGAATCCCTAATGCTGCTGAATTACAGAATTGCTCACCTTTTCAGTGTCATATTGATACTCTAGCTTTTTTTGCTTATTTCATATTCACTTCCATAATGTTTGAAAGTGGCAACAGAGACTTGAATGTTGCCAAGCATCATTCTCTCGATTTAAAAAGCAGAGAGGGAGTAAGATGCACCTAGTTTTTCTTTGACGAAGTAACAGGGAGCTGGACTCCACAATGGGGAAGCAGAAGTTGGAGATTTAAGACTATCTTTGATTTTATCAGACTCTGTAAATTGAGACCTACACATTTATGAGAAGATTTTTTTTCAGCATTAAAGATCATTAGTTAGACAATATTTCTGTCTAGAAATAAGAGTCCAACATGCAGTATTTGTTTTATTTCTGGTTTCACAACATTCAAGCCTTTGCTTGCGCAGACATAGAGCACTCATACTGTTCACCTTCACTAGTTCACAAATAGGTCACAAAGGAAAGCACAGTGCTCTCCTCATGATAAATGCTTTACCTGACTGTATAAGTAATAAAGAGGACAAAATTTCACTGAACACAGAATCCAGAAACATCTAGTAGACCAGATTACTATCCAAGCATAATTCAGATTACATTCCTAAGAAGTTAATCCCTTGTTCTGTCAGTGTAACGTACAGACAAGACTATTGTTGCACAGCTGCTATATATTGTGCTCACACCAGAATTTCCTCAAGAAATCCCAGGTGTGATATGCTAAAGAACTGTTTATTTCCTCTAACACAGACATGAAACACAAGTTTCCATTTCTTAAGCAAAAGTCTGAAAACAGAGGGCAGTATAAGCCACACCGTGGATCACTACCATTTACAACTCTGCAGAAAGCTGACACACACTTAAATGCAGCTGAAGAAAGCAAGGAAGAAAGTTGTTTACATTATGCTGCTTTTGTTTAAATAGTTTCTCAAAGACAGGCTAATTTCTTAACTTGTTAAACAGCATTCAGTTCTTTGCAGAATTTTTGTATTATTAAAAATATTCTCATTCCCTCTTCCTCCTGGAACTCTTTTGACTGGAAATTATAATATGGCATGACTGAGCAAACTTAAGCAAAACTAGAGGCTTTGCCCACTACAAAACCACCTTATTTATGGCCTCTCATTTTTTAGACCTGACCAACCCATAGCTATTATGAAACATACCTTCATTCCTGAACTTCAGTAGCATATATGAGCCTATTTATCATTACTTTGTCGAAAGCAATTAAAATTATGA
This sequence comes from Cephalopterus ornatus, assembly GCA_013396775.1. Lineage (NCBI taxonomy): Eukaryota > Metazoa > Chordata > Aves > Passeriformes > Cotingidae > Cephalopterus > Cephalopterus ornatus. The sequence goes on along the minus strand of VZRE01010351.1, from coordinate 544,954 downwards.
AAATAAGGCTTTTTCTCAGGAGTGTCAAAGCACTAATTAGGCAACAGACCATGTAATTGTAGCCATTGCAGCCATAGCAGCAGGATGACAGAAGTCGTAACCCCCACCAGTTTTCAAGAGACAAAATTCCAAATCCTACATCCAGCCTTAAAACACGGGTTTAACAGGGCCTGCAGTATGAAAGTTTGGGACATGCCACCAGTCAGTATCATTAAAACCACTGCCAACAGATTACTATGCTGACTTGTTCAATAAGGCAAAAAAAATTTAGTGAATTTGGTTACTGTCAAGCCCTGCAACTCACCTCTACTGATGCGCTGCTTCTCTCCAGAGAGAATGCCAGGGCTGTCGATGATACTGATGCTCTTCAGTACCTGGTTAGGTAACTGAGAACACATGAACCTGCAGGAAAGAAGGAAGAAAAAACCCATTAACAGTAGTTCTAGCTCTCATATAGATTGTTGCTTGAGAGCTCCCCATTATGTATTCGATTTTAGAAAGACTCAAGCGAGATTTTAAAAAGTTTCTGAAGCCCTGATGAACCCTTATATTATTTGACAACTACACATGTTTAAGAAAAAATATAAAGAGAACTTCTCAAAAAAGAAAACACAGGAAAACCTTGGAAAACTATATGTGTAAGTGCTGATAAAACTCCAAATTTTGTAAGAGCTGACAACATGGGCCTTAAATGCAACATTAAAAAGACTCCATCAAATCACCATTTTTGCCAGCACCAAAACTAGCATACACAAAAGAAAACTTTTTATGTACTCCAACTTATGCCCAAACTCAAAGAGACTGAAAAGAAAAGGATAGCAGGCAGAAAGCCATATGGACAATATGTTTATGTTCCAGTCCTTGGCGTATCTCCTCCCTCTCACTTGATCCAGCAGCATTTGAGCAGTTCCCACTCCATAACCTGCTGCTCTCCTCAGGTGGGGCTTGTGGAAAAAAACTGTATTTCTCCCACAAACCCAGCAAAAACTCTCACACTGCTTGAACCAAGAGTTCAAATTACACACAGCATGCTCTAAACAATAATGTTCTGCCTCTGCAACGGGAGACAAATTCAATGGCGGTATTATCGAAAAATAAATAATTCACAAGGGCTCAGAGCCCTGCAGAACACTCGATGTGTTACATCCAAGCTACTCTTGTGCTTCTAGGATAGTTCATGACTGAAGAACTTCACAGCCCTTCATCATAAACTGCCTTTAAGAGATTTGCATTAGAGTTTAATCTTCTTATCAGGAGCAGTAGAAGACTACTAACACACACACACAGTGTAACCCACCTCCTACTTCGAGGCTGCCCAGTGCAGGGTTAAGCTGCCGGCTCAGGCTGTAGGGATGCCTGCCCTGTGTCAACCCATGGCTTCAGAAGGTGTGCTGCCTCAAAAAACAGCTTAACACAGACAGCAAGTCTGTGCCAAGGTCAGACAAGAAGTTTGAGACCAAAGATAATCTGAGTTAGGAGGCAAATATCAGATACAGAATGTAAGCTATATCAAAATCTGGATGCTACTTTATACGATACAAATGATTCAAAGGAAATTGGAAAAAAAGTCTTTACACCTCACTTCACCTTGTTTTTCAGTGGACTTTTTAGTAACATGCCTGTAACAAAGCACACAGCGTCCCTTCCTGAGTACAACAGACACAGCAGCATCAGCTACGCCTCTCCATGAAACCCAAGAGGGGATAAGGAAACAGCAACCATCTGGGCCTGATAAAACCTTACAGTACGTAAATAGCAGTACCCTTCTTGGGTTTTGTTTGTTGGCTGGGGGGGGTTTTGTTTGTGTTTTTAGTGGGACATCAATGTAGAAAATACCACATATCTGAAGAAAATTTTTTCACTAAGGTTAATTTTCTAGTAGCTTAAGAGATGCTTTTGAAAGAGCAACAAAGAAAACACATTTCATCATGTAAGCCATTACAAAAAGCACACATCACTAGTAAGTACAACATGAAGTAGCTTTCATAAATTTGGAACTCTTAAGAGTGAATTTTCATGTATGTTTTTTCTTATCACTTTCATTCAACCTTAGACAGCCCAGCACTTGTTTAGTATCACTGAGATGTTTCTAGACATATCATATGAGAAGACAGGCCCTGTTATGTCAGCTGAACAATACAGCAGTATCTGTATCAGAAAACAGAGAACTACAGGCCTCAGAAATGTAGACACTGCTGTCTTTGTAGCAGTCATTAGTGTAATAGGAGGAGAAAAGTATATGGGAAACACATATGAAATAGAAGAATAAACTCAGAATTAAGTGGCTGTAACTTTTAGAATCTACCCAGAGAAGCTAAAGATGACAGATGGGTTAAAAATCTTACCTCAAACTAATATTTCAGACAACTTGTAACTAACGCTTGTTGTATTTGAATATCTCTTTTCAACATTTTCTTAAAAGCCCACTTCATGCAGGTCACACAAGTGCTGCACCGGAAAAAGCAAAACTACATACTATCCACCTGAATGACAAACAGGCTTTCACCAAAGAAAAGTGTTACAAAAACAGTTGCATGAATGAGATGACTGTAATGGCTTATGACACATCATAATAGAGCTGGGCCATGCATTTCTTCTCAGCAGCACTGATTTATTTACATAGGGTATAATGCAATATTCTTTCCTCACCTGCATTCAAGGGCACACCAGGACCTGTCCCCCTTCCCTTCCCAACTTTTCTTAAAAGTACACAGGAGAAATAAGAGCCTAGTTTCTACACTCAGGAGTCTCAAAGGAACATCTCTCCCCAGCAGTGAGATACAGAGGGAAATAAGAAGGAGTCATGGAAAAAACTAGCAAGGTAACATCAATAAATTAATGTGGTTAATTACTAAGTACAAGCCTTGATTGTACTATTGTGTTCTTGTTTTGTTTTAGTTTCTCCATTACCTCAGTCCGTTTCCTGTCATTTGGATTATTACATCTGGATGAAAAGGGCACTTAACTTCACAGTCTAAATGTCCATAGCCTTAAACTCTTCCATAAGGCAAAACACTAGGATTGGGAAATCATTTAAACATAAAGTGGGAGCAGGGAGGAGGAAGTAGAGAAAACTCTATTAAGGCAGGAGTGAAAAATGTGATATTGGGTATAAAGTACTGTCAGCATGGCAAATGAGAGAACGCAAAGTCAAATATGTAGCATGACTGCAGGAAGATCCAGGGGAAGTTTCTCAAAAATACTGAAGCCTAAGACATTTTCAACTAGGGGAGGTCATTAAGTGAAAGGAGTTTGCAAATTGTGAAAAAGCAGCAACATGATCAGAGAGGCAGACTGAGGGTGATGCTACAGTAATATAAGCATCTAGATCTTTGCTGCAAAACTAAGGAGCAAATGTGACTGTGGGGGAAGATAAGGCTGCTCACAGCACTTCAATATAACAATATCACAGTCACAAAAAGAACTGGAATAATTTAGTCAGTTACTTAGAATGTACATCTTTTTAGGCAGCAAATCATCTTGCCTGCATAAAATTCAGGACCTGATACAACTAGTTAGAGAGATGATTCAGGCAAAAAGTTATGTCTATACCATTCATTCAAACAAACACATACCATTATCATATGTTCTGTGCAAATATTTGAATACGGTGCAAAATACAATTTAGAGTACATTAACTTTTTGTAGAAAGAGCACAATGGTGGCAAAAGAGAGAAACAGAATAGTGATCTAGAGGACAGAACTTAGACAATAATCTAAAAATTATTATTTAAAATAGGACCTGGCTGCAGCTTCCCACAGCACATATTCTTATCTCAGCAAAGTGATAGCCAAGCCAACTAGAAGCAGCTATAAACTCTTTGTTGAATAAGCACGGCAAAAGATAAAATTGTACATGATGAACTTTTAACACGTATGCCAGTGTTTATCAGCCAAACAGGAAAGTTTACTGTTAAAAAGAACCAATTTAGATTAATTGGCTTGCGATGTGAAGCCTCCATGTCAAGCTACCATCAAATACAGGAAGAAAACAAGGTGATTGCTCAGGCAATGTGAACAAAGTTATTAATAACTTTAACTGGAAATATTTAACACGCTACTTAAGTTTACTATGGCAATACTCACAGCCCCTGAACAACTCTTCCCTTTTTAGAAATATACAGCAGCCATCCAGAAGCTAACACTATCTCCGTGCTCATGGAACTACGGTCTGTGAAGACTAGCAAGTCAAAAATAAACAATTAAGAGCTTGAGTACATATTTTCTCCAGAAGGCACATTCAAATTAATTTTCTCCAGAAGGCATGTTCTCCATTCTTGTAGACTGTTTTACATATCCCAGCAATTCACAGTTTTAAAGAGCTATACCAAGACATCCAGTGAGATCAATAGAAAGGAACAAGACAGCATCAAAAGAAAAAATTTTTCCCCTTTTTTTGGATGGTAGTTTTTATTAATAGTTCTAACCAATAAGTTTTATTGAGCAGAAGAATTTATGTCTTGAGTTCCAGCAGGTGTAGTGCCTTACAAACAAGACACCCAGTGCAGCATGTCAGCTTTTTTCTGTGAACTGGTTTTAACAAGGATTTCCTCTTCAGAAAACTGAATCTCTCTATCCTAATGGCACCTACCCTACCTAGTACTGGTTTTTTGGGTTTTTTTAATTCACTTGAACTGCCACTGCTCTTGCTTGTATTTGAATATTTAAAACAGAACACACAGAAATTTAAACATAAACATCAGAAGACAGCAAGCAAGCAGATCCCACCTGTTCAGGAAAGCATTTCCAAAGCGGCTGAGTTTGCGGAATGGCTTCTTAGGATCCACAACTAGGGCATTTCCAGGAACGTTTCCTTCTGTTTCTCCATACATCACAGCAATAAAAGAATCCGTGGTGGGTTCTGGACCGATCCGCATGCCTGGAAAGTCTTGTTCGAGCAGGTATCTAGAGATGAAGAATATGTAAGTGTATTTATACAGAATAGATAGATAGATATTCATACAGACTGAATGACTGGGAACTATGACAAGAGCAAATATTTTTTTTTTTCTTGAAAATTTGCTTGATAATTCCCTAGGATACATATACTCTATAAGAAGAGATTATATTTCCCTGCATTTCATTATTTCTGTAACCTGGTGAGTGGGGGAGGAAGAGAACTTAATTAGTTTTTCACAATAACTAGGTAAAGGGATAAAGTAAAGCCTTTTACAAAAACAATGTGGAAAGTATTCCCTCAAATGCAGCACCTGAATCATGCAGGTGGATGCTTCTACCAGTGTTCTCAGTGCTGTAGGTTACACTACAAGACATGGCTGCTTTTCTGAGTTTTTTCAAGCCTATACAAGTGCTGCTGGTACTAAACAGGAGTGGTTTGAAACTCCATGTGAGCAGATTCAGTCGGCTGACAGATCTAACCCTTCAATGAACTCAGTACGATTTTACTAATTTTAACTCAGTCAGAGCTGCAGTACTTGAGGTTTAACAGTAACGTACTTCCAAAAGGCATCAAGTCAGGCAGTGCATACCACTGGAAACCATCCTTGCACCTCCCTTTGAGTAGGCCACAGACAGACGCAGACAGCACATACTCAGTGGACCAAGTCTTGACTTTCCACACAACAAACTCTGCAATGAAGTAAGTGCGTATTTAAATATTAAAATTTAATGGAACCAGAGCACGTATTTACAGAAAAGGCCTGTCTGCATCCCTTCCTGGATGGCAAGTGAAAAGTAGGAGAAGCCCCAAGCCAATCAAGCAAGCCTCCCTCTAGCCCACGTTCTTTGATAACTGCCACTATTCAAAAACTGACTCAGACAACCCCTCCTTAACTTTAAAGCATGAGTGCTACTGTCCTCACTCACATCAGCACCATCCTGTATTCAAGACTAAGACCAAAATGTTTTCAAGTCTGCCACAACGGGACATTACAGGAGCATTAAAATTATCTCACCAAGTAATTTTAATCAAGTTATTTTAATCAACTACAATTTAACTATTTACATAATCAAAATGGGATATAAATGAGAATTCTTCTTCAGGCACAGGTGATGGTCCTACATACAACAACAGCACTAGTTAGGTTTCAGTGCATCTATATTAACATTGCTCTTACAATAAGGTTTTGTTCTGGCCTTTAATCCAAGAGCACTATGTCTGTTCTGCTACAATTTCCTAAGTCAGTGCTGATTTGAAAGGACTTGCTGGCTGGTTTTGCTGCAAAAAACATTTCACAAAGTATCTGTACTTGCTGAACAATCTCTGCCTTTAAAAAAAATACCCAAGCATTCACTAACTTTATAGATCAGTGTACAGAAGCTGAATTTAAGGAACTAAATATATGTGACATATTTCAAAGATTGTTTTCCACTAGCCTTAGCAAACTGGCTCCAATTAGCTCAACCTATGATCTGGGAGCTTAGAACAATTATTTACATGAGATTTCCTGCAGCTTTCTGCTTACAAACAAACAAACGAACAAAAAAGGCAATGCTAAAACTTGCGGGAAAGGAGGACCATAAGAACAATCACACCAGAACATGCCCAAGTCAATTTGTTCTACCTCTAGAATAAACTGTACCCAATGCACATCAACAAGGAAATAAAACTGACTCCTCTCCAAAAGCAGAAAACCCCAACTCTCAAATTTCTCTGCACATGCAGAATTGTACAGTGCAGCAGATCCATCACCTTATGAAGTAGATCATGTAACAAAATGAAGACAAAACTCCCTTAATAGCTCAGCAGTTGAACCCTTGATGCACAGAAACTGAGGACAAGTGTTGCAGCAAACAGGGAAACACCTGAAACACAAAAGTGTGTTCCTGCCTCTTCATAGAACATCATAGCAGACTAGAATTCTTCAAAACAGGACGTCAAGGCTAACTCACAGGAGCCACTATAATTTTCCAGACTGGAGTTATCCACAGCTTTGATTTTGAAAGACCAATTATACTTTTATCTTCTAAAATACGATTTTTAACTTGCCATGATAAAATGTTCTATTTCAAAGTCTCTTCATTCTGCTTTTCCTCATTGTCCTTCTTTTAAAAGATCTCTATGAGACTGGTAAATAAATTCTTCTCGATACAAATTGTCATTCCCAGACTTCTGTTAACAGAGGCAGCAACTCATAAAGTGACAGACAACACATATAATAAGAAGCTCCCAGAGCAGCAGTAAAGAACTGAACCAAATGCACAGGAGTGAAGTCCCACATTCCAGGTCAAAAACTGCGTGTGGTGGGTTCTGAGAGCAGGAGAAGACACATCCAGGGTAACAGGATAATTGCTATGCATCATAAGCTTATGAACCTGTTAAGCATCGTTATCCACACTCAGTGATGGCAGTCTTCAAGATGCCTAAAAGAGTAATTTCATGGCCTGCTCATGAAGTTGCTGCACATGTAACACCTGCAAAATTTAAATATTTAAAAGTACAGAGCACCTTTCAGGATTTCCAACATCTTTATCTGCATCTTGGAACTCAACAGTGCAAATTCAGATTAGCTGCTTATTGAAATGACTAAACAAGAATAAAAGTGCACTGCAGTGGTGCTTCCAAGTTAAAGCCATAAACACAGCTATAAAAACCTGGCTTTTACAGAGATAACAATCTAGGAAGGAAAGATCTCCCAAATAGCAAGCCCCACCCAGCAGTCACAATGCTGAGCCTGGTACAGCTATTCAACAGAGACAGGAATCACTCTGCAAGGCAGGTATTTTCCATTAAGACTGGCTCACAGTTGCACATCAAGAATCAGTACAGCCAAAAATAAACCCATTCTTGAGCACTGGCTGTACAAGTGTGATGGTTTTGGCTGGTACAGTACCTAGTATGTGGCTGTGCTTTGAATTTGTGCTGAAAAGTGTTGATAATACATGGATGTCTTCACTACTGCTGAGCAGCACTTACACAGAATCAAGGCCTTTTCTGCTTCTCACCCCACCTCACCAGCAAGTGGCTGAGGATGCACAAAGAGTTGGGAGGGGATGCAGCTGGGACAGCTGACCCCAGCTGACCCAAGGGATATTCCATACCATATGGCACCATGCTTAGCATATAAAGCTAGGGGAAGAAGGAAGAGGGAGACACTTGGAGCAATAGCATTTTCCCTTCCCAAGTCACTGTTATGTGTGATGGAGCCCTGCTTTCCCTGGAACAGCTGAACACCTGCCTGCCTGTGTTAAGTCATGAATGAATTCCTTGTTTTGCCTTGCTTGTGTGTGATGCTTTTACTATACCTACTGAACTTTCTTCATCTCAACCCACAAGTTTTCTCACTTTTACCCTTTCAATTCTCTCCCCCATCCCACTGCAGGGGGTGGGTGTGAGTGGCTGTATGGTGCTTGGTTGCAAGCTGGGGCTAAGCCACACCAAGCTGTATCATACTTCTCAGCATGAAAAATACCCACACAAAAGGTATGAGCAGCTTTCTGTAAACTGAAAAGCTGCCAATGGTTCTGCACCATATGCTACATTAACACAGGAAAATACCTGGATTTTCAGATCTGCAACTGCACGCTCTTCTCAGGAATTTTCAGCAGAGAGGGAGTTCAAAAAGGTTTACAGGAAGAATGCTTAAAAATAGCCAAGGTCCCAAAGACAGTCTAGTTCAAACAACAGACATCCTGTTGACTCTTCTCCCTTTGTTTTTACCTGGGCTATAACCTTTTTGCTTTGCCAATAAACATTCATCTATGTTTCTTTGCAAGATGTAGTTTGCCAGTCTAGGGGAAACTATTTTACAAAATTCCAGAGATAGAAAAGATTACTCACAGTTCTGGATACTTCATCTGAAGTCTAAACGCTTTGGCTAAGCCATACTAATGCACAAATGCAAGTGAGCTGGAGAGAGTAGCACTAACCAGAGGTACCCTGTGATGCACTGGGAAACAAACTCAAGGCTTCTTTAGAAGTCTGCTCACCTCCACACTACATACTGCACCAGACACTCCACTTGTTTTTAAACACAGAAAAACTAGCAGATGTTTGTGTTAGTTTAAGAATTCTGCTCCAAATAACTCAAAGTTTTCAGGTAGAGCTAGTAACAAAAAGTTACAGCTTTCACTCCAAAGAAATTAAGAACCTACCCTCCTCCCCCGCAACTCCTGAAAAAATAGATGCAGCTGTACAAGTGATTGCACACTACTTCCAGGCTCCAGATACTATGCATACAAAAGGGTGCTTTCACAAAAGCCAGCTCTGGCTGAGTTTAAATAGCAGGAAGTTTACCATTTTTAACCTCTGAGTAATACCTGTAAGCAAAGTAAAAGCACAGCCTGGCAATCTGAGGAATTTACTTCTGGTTTGTCTCATGTTGATAAGTTCTTTAAAAACAGTAGTCTCTTACACTTTCAAAATAGAAAAATTAATGACAAGGTAAACATTACTAGACTAAAAGTTTAATTTAACTATTAGAAGAAAAAGGTCAAAAACTACAAACTTGCATTGACTACCTCCTATCTCTTTTTCATACACTAGAATTCTCTCCTCCTGTCCCTCCTTTCCCCATTTTTTTTCCTAAAGCAGCCAGAAGAATTTGAGACCATTACAGAAGCTGCACGGCCAAGCAGTTCACATGCAAGATAAGCAACTGGCTCTCAACATCCTCCCACTTCATCAAACACAATCAGACAAGTTTTAACGTTTGGGAGTGGATGTATTTGTTTGAATTGTCTGCATTGTCAAATACTTGAATAAAACACTATCACTGCACTACACCTTAGACAGCAAAACTGGCTGGTTTCACTGCATTGTTCCAAGTGCCAAAGCGGATAAACAGCATCAAGTGAAAAAACATAAGAGCTGTTAGAAACCTGGAAGTTTTTGTTTGCGTATCTTAATCCCCAGGGACATTCAGTCATTGCTAGATCAGTATTTTCCATAAAGACTTAGTGGAAGGAACTGGGTGGATATGGATGTGTCAGAGGTATGAAAATGTGAAGTTCTCACGATAATGTCTAAACCACAGTAAATCCCAAATGAATATCTGACAGCTGAAGAGAATTGTTATATTCACAAGTAAACCCAACAGTAAACACTTAAGCAGATCTAATATGCCGTCCTGACAATGAAATGGAGAAATAAGAACAAAAAAGCAGTTTTAATTAAGATTTAAAAGCATGTTTATTAAAAAGTCTGCAGGAAAAAAAAACTAAAACACTACCACTTTCTATTTCATTCTAAGAAAAACTATCTATAGTAAACCTAAAATAATATAACAATCTTGAGAGGGTATGACTTTTTTCCATGGGAAATTCAGCCTATCTGAGGAGAAATTTATTTCTGGCTGACCTGGACACTACAATATTTTCCCATGTCTTCATCTAAGTCTTGCACTCGACATACAAGAACTTCTCTTTTTTTGCCTTTCTTTTTCTTCTCTAAACTGGATTTTGAGTAACAGTCATTATTGTCTAAGTTGCTGTTCATATTGAATGGAGCATTTTCTCATGCTGATTAAGCCAATGATTATCTATTCCATACAGAACACCGAGGTAATAAATATTGATAAAAGTGCGGTCAGACTCTGGTCCTTTAGAAGCAGTAACAGCTGTTCTATTACTGACTGGGGCTCCACAGTCAATGCCTGCCTTCTTCAAAACCCAGTAAGGGATTAAATCAGTCTGCAACCTACCAAAACCAGGGATAAGGCCAAAAAAGGGTAAGAGGGTGGATGAAGAGAAGGGCACATCACTGTAGAAGTCACATCCTCCACTGAGTCAGATATTTTATTAAAACATATGAGAAAATACATTTGAAAACTTTATATCTCTCAAATTTTTCTGGGCATCTTCACCCAGCAGTGACCAATGCTAAAAAAAAGCTGGCAATAGCTGTAGTAAACTATACATCTCTTCTCAATCAGACTGTACCTTAGTATCAGTTAATGCTGTGGCTCAGTATTTTATGATTACAGTGATAACAAGTTACTCACAAAACAACAGTACCAAAAATAAATCTAAGGCAATGAAAGGAATATCAATGTTTCTAAGCACAATATTGACTTGCACTCCAGTCAAATAGGGACAACTATAAAGGAGAGTGAAATTGAATGTCCATAAACCTGTGTTCTCATCCTAGGCAAACTCTTACAGGAAGGGAAAATTTTTTCCTATGAATTGCAAATGACAGAGCAACTCTGCTGACAGGCAGGACAGATTCTGGTATGTACATATTTGGGACTGTTCTGTCTCCCACCCCATGCTCTCCCTGTCCATAAGCCAGCTAACAATGCTTATCTGGAAATTTATAGACTCACAAAGCAATTGTAATTTTAACGAAGAACATGAATCAGCACAGCTATAGAAATGTTAAAAAATCCAAATCATCCTTCCCAAAAACACATACCTTCTTGTGACTACATGTGGGGATGCTGAAACAAAGTTTCTTTTTTTTTAATTACAGATATATTTCTATTTTAAAAATATTCCTCTGAGTAACACCACTTTATGTGTTTGCAGGAATTTAGTAATAATCAGTAAAGAACCAAGTTCAACTTCAAGCCTGCAATTAGCTAGTTGTAAAACCAGAAGAGACACATGATTAGCTCTGTAAACACCTGAAAAGCTCTCAGGTGATTAAAGGTAAACACTGCTCTTCAACGGAGAGGGGAGGTAGGTCTTTTGCACTGCAAAAAGAAAACAGTATTATGAAAAGGCTGCCTGTAATCTTTGGAACCGAAAGATAAATATTTATCAAATTTACAGAAGGACTATAATGAACCTCAAATATAAGTCAAAATTTGATTCAAGTGACTGCTCAGTGTCTTGCAGAGTTGGGCATAAGGTTAGATTGATCTGTAAGGGGCATATAAGAGGTAAACACACTCAAACATATGCCAAGTATTCACAGGTTGTGCTTACTCAAGACACGCTTCGGCTTCATAAAAATGAGCTTCGAAGAAACTTAAAAATAAGGAATACAGGAAACACAGAAAATACTACAACAGGAACAACACCTTTAAGCTGCCTTAGTAGTAATACTGCTTTTTCAATGTCATTGATCAAAATAAAAGGGCGGGGCAGGGATGGAGGGGGTGGTGAGACGTTCCAGGAACACTATGGTTTTTGCCCAAATCTCTTGTCGCTTTATCATCACATGCAATCTGCGCATTAAACTACTTTTGGGAAAGAATGGGAAGGAGAGAAGGTTAAACGGTCGGTGATGGCCGGTGCACTCATACCGTTTTAAAACGAAGTGCCTGGTTATCCTTTGAAATAATTTCGAGATTAAAAGAACTAAGAGGAAGTAGACACTATCTCGGCAGAACATGAAACAGAGATAATATTCTTGAACAGGAAACTAGCGGCGAGCTATAGAGCATGTAACAGACTCGGGAGCGGCACCATCCTGGCCATGGCACGGAGGCTCTGGCTAAGCCCCGCTCCTCGGGAGGGGCGCCGGCTGCCCGCCCCGCGGCTCGGCACGGCTCGGCACGGCTCGGCACGGCTCGGCACGGCTCGCCGCAGCGGGTGGGCGACCAGGCGTGCGACTGCTGCCCCGCACGGGCGGGCTCGCCGCGGGGAA